>JAHZNE010006686.1:0-16086 GCA_027744055.1 Callyntrura sp. NNG-2020
ATCCAAAAGAAAATATAAATTGTACTTAAGCGATAATTGTACAAAAGCAATCAATTCGTTAATTTCCTATCTTGAAGGAAATTTGCATGCTACACATTAATAAAACAAGAGGCAAATTGAAAGTTGACGGAAAACGTAACATTCAAAATTGACTTTAAAAAATCCAACATAACATTAAAATATGAAGATATGAAGGCAACAATGCACCCTTGTGCCTAATATACCTAAATGGATTGAATAGACAAGAACCAATCAGTCTTTAAAATGAGAATTTTTTGGTGATGACACCACATAAATGACACAACTACTGAGAAAAGTAAATCACGTTCAGTCTCTAAAAAGCTTTTCTAGCGTTTAAGTATGTATACAGTCAATACTCTTTGGAAGCTACACTAAACTAATGCAATTACATCATCTACAATCGCTAACATTTAAATCTGAATTTCCGTTTCTTCTCTTAGACCATTGACTGCTTTTTTGAAGCCTTTTGTATGGCGTGGTTTAGTTGTGAATGTAGAAACGTGAGATACGGAGAAATTGCCACAAACACGTCCTCTGTTCCAACCAATGTGTCAGCTTTGTACTCTGTGAAAGCAATATGAAGCATTGATTATTATTTGTGATTACGAGTGCAATCCA
The DNA here is from genome assembly GCA_027744055.1 of Callyntrura sp. NNG-2020. Lineage (NCBI taxonomy): Eukaryota > Metazoa > Arthropoda > Collembola > Entomobryomorpha > Paronellidae > Callyntrura > Callyntrura sp. NNG-2020. Next base: position 640 of record JAHZNE010006686.1, read on the forward strand.
GCACACTCTCATGATTTAGTGCAGGGAGTTTGTATAATATCTGATCATTGTGTATATAAATTAGACTCATACCAATTTCAGGTTTCAGATCCGGTTTGGAAAACAGAGTAGGTTTAACGACTTTCAGCCGGTATATAGTTAAGTAGTTCAACTTTGCGAGAGCCTATATGTTACATATTGTGCACAACAGTTTTGTCATTAAGTAGTGATAAAATAACTTAGTTGCAGACGTCGATAAATATGGTTTTGTTAATTGTAAAGCATACCTCAATCAAGACAGTTGCTTCAACGGGACTCAGCGTTGGGGCAAAAACTTGACAGAGCTCGACAAACGGAATGGTAGGTTTGTTCAGTTGTCCCAGTAAAGCTGTCAACAGTCGACTAATTGTAATCCAGCTTAACCCGCCAGCAGACGTATGCCAAGGTCTCATGATAACACTGTTGAAAGTTGATATGTTGTTATTATTTATTCCACATGTAGTATTCCCAAGTTAGTTTGATAAACTTGTCATTACATAAAACAGTTTTCAGTACAAAAACTTACTGTCCGACGTTACCATTACTGCCAACTTGTGGGCGAATCGGGATCACCCAGTCGTTAACGTTATTGAACGTTACAAATCTAAAAAATATGCAACGGCAAATGATTAAATGTGTGTAATACTCAATGCAGAACGACTTGAAGCAAGTAATAATTCATTGGTAAATAATAATTGAAAATTATCCAATCGTCTGTACCTTCGGTGTGCCACACCAACGCTAAACAGAAGTTTAGCTTCAATTAAATATTTCAGCCCCTTCACTAATCCCTTCCGTTCGAAAACAGTCTAAGTGTAATAAACAGTGAATGAAAGTAAAAGTATTCAATGAGTGACACGAATGAAATATCCATTCAATGATGATTATGTTTCAATTAATATTTTGTGTTAAATTAAATACGTCGAGATACGCTCCGGATAACCCTGTTGCCTTTGTAAGGTTGATCAAATCGAATAACTTTGTATATTTCCCTAGTATCTTTTCCATGTTTGGTACAGGAAAGCAACCACCTTCGGGTGGAACGCGATGGTAGACAAGTCTGTTTATAAAATGATAGAATTAGTACATAGAAATTTTTTCCGACGGTTTCTAGTTAAAAGCGCTACTTACTCTACCAGGCCCTTCCTCAAATCTTTCAAATCATCTGCCGAAAATGGGTGAGATGATCCAGCAATTTTGTGATTCAAACTGTTTCGGCTTGGAAACTCAAATTCCAAGCTGGGCAGGTTTAATGTGAAGAAATCCTTCTCAACCTGCTTGTTCTTGTTACTGCCCCCAGCTGCAACCTGGTTTAGTCGATACCGCAAAAGACGGAGTGCATTTGAATTTGAACTGCTAATAAAACTCTCGCCCTCCTCAAGTCCCACTTTAACTCCCGGTGCTGCTGACGCAGCTGCTGCAGCACTCGTTGAAGGTTCTGGTTGATCCTCATCTGCATCAATATCTTCAAAGGTCTCACTCTCATCTTCGTTGTCAATCAGGCTATCAATCAATTCATTATGTTCATCTTCTGTCATGTTCATTTTCCGCTTCTTTGTGGAATGACGACTGCGAGTAGCACGGCTACCTTCATTCCCACTGGGCCCTGCAATTTCCCTATTGCTATGATGCCGACGTCGCTTTGCAGGCTTATCATTTGTTGCAGCTTCCGATTTGGGCTCATTGGTTGCAGTTGCAGTTGCAGGTAAGTCGCCGTCGGAGGACGGTGAGAGTCCATCGTACAACGGTGCCCAGTCATCGTTCAATGTAAATACTTGTTCATTGATAATTATAGAAGTTTTGAAAAAGTCGGTTAATTCCACGATGCCATGCAGCATTCCAACACTGATGCAGGCCAAGGAGTCAATGGTGGATGCTTCGTTAAGATACTTAAGGAAGTCCAACATATCATCGTATGCATATGCCGGTAGACCAGTGACAAAACTTTTTAAATTGTGTCTGCTCACTCCCAGAAGTCCCGTCCGCTTACTGTTTACCAGGACCCTGGCCCGAGTGAGAGATCGACCTGCCCGCTCCAAAGGAAATTTGCATTTTTCAATAGTGGGTTTCTCCAGCAGTTTTGAGGAATCACCAGAAAATATAAAATCCAAGACCAAGCAACGAGCTGTCCATAGTCGCACCTCACTTTCAGAGGCGCACTCTCGGACACAAGAAGAAATGTTTGAATTAGCGGTACTCATGTCATACGAGACAATCTGGAAACCTTTCAGATTCAACGAACCAAAAATAATCAGGTTCTTGAATAGTATGTTGCAGTTCTTCGTAATAAATTTCAATAGTCTGCCGCTGTATTCAAGATATAAATCTTGCGGAGATTTCGTTTCATCCAAATCCAAGTAATTCCTATGACCCTTTGTCGTCATCGTAGCAAGTGAATCTGATGTTGACACCTCAGGTGTGTGTGCAACACCGTGTTTAGCATTGTTGTATTTGACCATTTTATTAAACTTGCGCCAAGAGCGATAAAACTCTGATCGACTTTGGGAAGTAAGACCCATTGGCAAAAAAATTGCAAACTGAACTGCCTTCCAGTAAAATTCCGAACGTTTCAGTTGACGAAGGAATAGTAGCGTGTCAATGCCTGCAAGACAATTGACAGAATCGTAAACTCCATATTCGTCTCCAGAGAATTTATCCATCAAATAGTCAACCGCAGCCTCTAAAGCTTCTATTGGGGGATTAAAGTAAATCTTCTGTTGCGGCGGTCGCATGTACCGCTTAATGAAGTTGTTGTACAGCTCCACATCTCGCAATGCTTCACCGGCAAGACCAATGTAATTCTCGAATCGAGGCTGCTGGTGAAGTAAAAAGTGAATTCGACGCCGTATAGCAGCTGAAGTTTTGTTTGATTTTCCATCGGACTTTTTTAACATGACGTCACGAATTTGAGACGAGTTGTAAATGAATACTTTCTTGTAGTTGTACTTGGAAATAAACAACGAGCTAGCAATAAACGCTATTATTATCAGCCGATCTTCGTGCTCCTTCCAGTCCACCCGTTGTCGAACCATTCCTTGTCGAATTTTCTCGTCTATTGAATCCCCACGCTTGTGACGGGGAGGCTGACCGGAGTCCTCGTCACAGCTGTCATCCGAGTCTGTGGAGAACTGTGCGACAAGTTCTTCCTCATTCACGCAATTATCCGTGTATATATTTTCAATCGCATCATCCAAGCTATCTTCTTCATCTGTCAGCCCAAATCTGGATTCAAATTCTCGCAAATCAGTCTCGGTGCCGGCAGAGTTGTCATCTGTCATTTTCCTTATTCCTGAATCGTTACCCAGATCAAATGGCTCCAAGTCAGTATCAAATGCATCCATAATGTTGGACTGATCCTCAGTCGATGCTAAAGTTAAACTTCCCGCTGAAACAGCACTACATGATGGCTGCGAGGTGGAACTTTTAGTTGCAATTGGTATTCCAACTCTATGATGACGAGGATCTCGTAAAAGAACGGAACAAATTAGACTTTTCGGTTCCTTTGATTTCTTCTTCGACTTCTTGCTTTTATGTTTTGACCTCCTCTTGCTATGTACATGTTGTTCAGGTTCTATTTCCATGGGGGGTGTAGTACTCCTTGGGCGTGGCGAAGACTCGGCTTCTTCGGCTTCCTCGGCTTGCCGTTCTCTAATAGCACGGACTTTCAGTGCCCTCGCTCTACACTTCTCTACTTTCTTTCGTTCCCTTGTTTCCATAGCGTCACGGACTTTGTGCAGGTCCATCATAGCGAACATGAATTTGTCCTGCATATCCAAATGCATTTGCAAGTCCTGGTTGTGAAAAATTGTTAGAATGTACCTAAAAACAAATTAATTGTTGTCATCAACACTCGTTACCCAAACACTCCATGAAAACCCGCATTAAAATATTGCATTTCTGGTAAAAGTGACATGTTCCATCAAATAATAGTTATTTAGTCTTTGTTTTTCAGGAACATCAATTAATGAAACAGCAACGTATTATCATGCAACTACAAGGTATTATAAATGATGTAGTAATGAACTGTACGTTGATTTACTCCTGTAAAAAGTAATCGTATATTTCTATAGTAATTTCATCTGCAATGCAATCGTCCTCACAGTCAGCGATCGTAGTTGTCACTTTTTATGCGAGAGGGGAAACGCAGCATTCCGTGTATGTAGTGGTAATGGTTATTGCGTACAAAAGAAACCTACACTAGCTACGGCCTCAAGTTTTTTTTATTACTTGTGGGAATATTGCATGGGAGATGCGGCTACGATCGTGTTGTTTACATGTTATGTTACCATTCCTTTCTCTATTCGATGCTCAATACGACTTTTTCCCATGTTTCATTCTGCATGCAGATTCAACATAAAAATAGCAACTGATACGTTGACGGAAGAATTTTGATGAAAGGAATCGTTCAAATTCAACATGATAACTAAAACTACTAGTAATTTTCAGCTAGAACGTCCAATAATAGTATGAAATACTGATAATATGATATACGAATACATCTGTAGTGATTTATCCGGGGGAAATGCAAGAAATCTGGGTTTTTGTTTAGACTTGACGGTAACAAGGAATTGTAAAAGGTAGCAACTTACGTAAATGCCTTCTGCTTGCTTAACTTTATTGATCCTTCCTTGCACGCATTGTGACGAGTAAGAAAGCGACCTGCGGAACGGCTCTCCAATGGAGTTAATGACATCAGTTTACCAATATCCAGCAATGTCAAACCACCGTATCCAGATCTCAAGAGAGCCTTATACAATCGGTAACTTTCAGTTGTTGTAAGGTATGAATGCGCTGTGTGTTGAAAATCCCCAAAGTAACAGATTATAAGCAACATTACTCACTTATATGGGAACATTATGTCAATGAATAAAGAGATAAATATCCCGATAAGGTTACATGCCTGGTCTTAAAATTTGTACATCCTTGTAGCTCCTAGCGCTATCAAGATTAATCTTTTCTTCTCGCTCTTCCTGTGCATCTCCACCATCATCTCCTTCGTCGGCATTTACTCCATCCAAAACTTTAGCGATAACCTGGTTTTGTAATGCCACGTCAGTAACTTTTAGTTTTAATACCCTCACCGATCGTTTTTTCCCCTTTTTTGCTTTCTTTTTTCCTCGGTCGTCGACAGGAACGTGTTCCCACTGTAAGATTTTTGAACAAATTACCAGTTAACGGTGAACAATAACAGTTCATTAAATTCATTGTTGTGTTCAATTATGCACAACTTACAGCTGTTTCGAGCAGCGTTGGAAATTGACCTGTCAATGCGCGCATTGTATGTTTTCCGTATTTGGATACCACCTTCTCCACGGGAATACTTTTTGTTTTTGAATTGTTTAGCCATGAAAACACTATCCGTGTGTTTAAACTGGACATAGACTCAATACGCTTGTAAAAACGAGGTAAATGAAATACCGTGACGCCAGCGGGACACTTGCAATTAGTAAACTTGATGGACACATTCTGCATAAAAAGAAACGTCATATATATAAACAAGTCGATCGAAAATCGTGATAATATGTAAATGAGGATACGGAATATAGAAAACTCACTTGTCGTTTTATGAGTTCTGCTTGGAGAAGATACTTTCGCATGTAAAATAAAGTTTTCGGAGGGATATTCATGCAAGATGAGCTTATCTTCCCTCGAGTAATTTCCCCACTGTAGCGAGAGCTGTTATAGAAAAATAAAATTTTTAGACCCTTTCCGTTGTGATAATGGAACCCATCCCGAAACAAAATCTCGTTATGGTAAAAAAGGACAAAACATCTAAAATAACATACCGTCCTACTCTTTCCATAATACAGTACTGTATGACAGTTAAATTGCTGTACTTTTTGAAGTTTAACCCAAATAATGCTCGCTCTCGTATGAACTGGTTCGCCACAATGACTAGTCGATTCCCAAAACTGAAATTTTGCAATAAAAAATGCTTAAATGAACAATCTACATATTAATATAAACTATAAATATTATTCAAGCTCGAATAAAGATTCCAACGGCAAATTTTATATTAAAATCGCAGCTCTGCTTACAGTTGAATGACGTCAATGTATGACAGAGATTTCACAAGGTGAGTAATCTCCTTGCGTGTATCATATTCGAAACAAGAGCCCCGAACGAATGCACCCTTTTCGTCAATAGGGTTATACAAATAGATTTCTTCCGGAGCATGAGCCTATTGACAAAACAATCATCAGTTGTATAAACAATGTCATTTGAACTGATAATTACTGTTAACTAAAGTTATTTTTAAGTTAACCCACCGGCTCGTAGGCATTTCCCCTATCGTCTCGATAACGGTCCCATGCATACGGTACTAAATCCGGTCTTGGTGTAGGAAGCACGAAAAATTTAAAATATTTGCAATACTTCAGCTGGTTCCACATCGACGAGGCAACATCTTCAAATCCTTCTACTTCGAAGTTTGGGCGTGCCGCCAGTCGTACTTTTAAAGCTGGAAGATTGAACATGTAAACGTTGTGAGTGAGTTTAAAATAAAGATAATGTGAATGTATGTAGAATGTAGACATGAATACCGCAATACAATATGAACGTAAGATATCATTATCACAAAAAGATACCTTGAATGGTGATTCCATCCAGTCCTTCCAATGCAACTTCATCAGTGATTGATTCAATCATGTGACCGGTAAACATCCTCGTATCCAAATGACCCATGTCTGAAAACGCTTGTCGAGAGTCAACACTAGTTGACGAGGAAGCGGTTGGAGAAGCTGATGAGGATGTCGATGGTCGACATGGTTCACTAACCTTTTCCACATTCTTCTTCTTCTTGTCCTTCTTGTCCCCCTCCTTCCGATGAGCCTTTCTACTTGGCCCAGGTTTTGGGTTGTCCGACATGACTACCGTTTCCCTTTTCACCAAACTATCAAGTACTAACTATTATTAGCTTGCAGCTACTTGCAACTTAATGTATATTGGGATACATGACGATTACAATTGAAGAACACCTTATCGATTACATATTTTAGCTTCATCTACATCATGTGTCATTGACACTAATTCATAAATTGAGATATGACAATTTATTTAGCGTGGACGCCAACCTCAGTTTATTTCAAATGTTCTTTCTAAAGTAATTAAAGAGTGTCAGCTGTAACTTTATTAGGCAATCATTAATTCGCTTCTTGGCAAATCTTCTCGTAATGTTATTCTTCAAAAACTGTCCTTCAAACTACTAAAATATATTAAAAACTTGAAGAAACTAAAAATTAGCGATGTTTCTGCAGCTGTTGCATTTTTGCAACACACAGAATTGCCAATTTTTCGTCTTCTTCTGTGGAACTGCAAGTAAAAGAAGTGCGACAAGCCATAATAACCGTATTAGCCTTAGCCATAGCATATAACCATACTATAAGCATATAAGTTTTGGTATTGTATATATTATGAATATAAACCAGGGAGGCTTTTGCTCGCAGAAGTATCGGAATATCTAGAAAAGAGAACATCTTAATTCTTGTATTGTATGTATTGATGGGATTTAAATTGTTTTGGTCTATTTGAGAGAAATTTTAAGTCAGATCAATGTCCATAGCTCTGTTGTAATTTTATTCTCACGATTTTCTAGTGTCCATCATAACAGTAAATACGACTAATTTTAGCTGAATACCTCTACACCTTGACTCTACTCCTCATTGAACATGGCCTGAGGGTACAAATAAAAATTAAATGAAAGTTAAATGTAGATCCAAAATATTGAACCAAATGGCTTATTGTGATCTATTTACATATCCCCATAATGTGTTCATTTCATAATAGTAATAATATTTTGACCTACCGTAATGTGACTTTGCTACCGACTAGTTGTAGCTAATAAAGACTGCTAAATAGAAAGAATCACTACCCCAGGTAAAGTGAAAGTATTCGCGTACTTCCATTTCATTTGATAACAAACACTACACTTATAAAGTTTCGACCACACGTGGGAGGTTTTACGTTTGGTTACTTGACGCTAATAAAGAACGGACGGAGGTTCAATTCGTTGTGGGTTGTCGGTATCCGCATATCCGCGACATTTTGTTAAAATTTGGAAAATTAAAATAGCAATCTCAAATTTCATAGAATTTTGTCTTCTTAAATAAAAAACTGCGGCGATTTAACGGACAGTGAACCAACTCCATTCGGTATTATCAAAGCTGGCGATGGAAGACGATCTTCATAATTTTGCTTTCAATGGTGCTCTTTTCAAGAAATTCTCATTTTATTCGATTAATGTGATAAATAATGATTGATGACTCGATTTGGAAGGATTAATTTAAATTCTATACGCTTTTATATATATAAGATAAACATAAAAAATTTAAGATTGTTTCGCGCTGAAATGGTCTATTTCAAGATAAAATCCCGAGGGCATAGTGCAATAAAGGAATGCATAGTATCCTAAAATATTTTTCCGAGTACTGCATAACCTACAGAGCTATCGAGTAAGCTAAAATGAAAACGAAGAGCTAGATGTAAGTCAGAATATAGATTTCCGTGGTAGGCAGGCCAAAAAAGAGAATCGGAACAGTAACGTTCAATAGAAAAATGATTAGATTTAGTAAATTACACATGTACTAATCCTAATTGCGAATATAAAGTGTTATTGTCATTGAGATTGTCATTTCTTCACATTTCAACTCAACAGACTAAACACCAAATCAACACGAGTCCGTGGCACCATACCATGCTGCACTGCTATCTTAGTTTGCAAACAAAGTAAACAAAAATAGGACACTGCTTTTTTATATTTGGCCGTCGCTCTTCAAGAAGTTGAAATGCTTCTCTGTAATCTGTAATGCAAACGTTCTACTTAATTTTCTTCAGCCACCATTTATCAACCATGCATGATTGTAAAAATGCTCATCTCTCTGCTTACCAGCTTACCTATAGCCAATATATAATACAGGTTATCAGTTTTACATACCCAAATACCTATTACATATGTACTAAAAAAATTTGAAGTGCCAAATCTTCCACCTTTTAAGTATTATTTTCTCTAGCGTGTCAATCAATATTAGCGACACTGAGCTCGTTCCATACACAACACAAGTTTAAAATGGTTATAGTTAAAGTTTTCAAGGCCAGTTTCTGTTGAGATTGGAGATTAGAATAGAATACAACTCTGCTAATTGCCTGCTTACAACTTTTACAACTCCCTATGCATTTAAACAGTGGAATGATGTCATTGCAGTGGTACTAAAGTTAAGTGAAGCTGCAAACAAAAAAAAAATGAGTTTTATAGTTCTACCAATATGAAAAAAAACAGTATTGGAAGCGAAGACACATTTTAGACACTGAACTGACGCTAGTGACGACTGACGACGCTGCATCCCCAAGACACATTCACATGATGACATATTCAATATTACAATCCGTAAAACCACAACCACACAAAGCGATTTAAAGAAAGCGATGATGGTGGTGGTGGTGGATGGTGAAGACGCAGCGCAGCATGTCGCTTGATACTTACCGTATAATTTATTTTAAATGTGCATATTTTAACGTCTCTCTGCATTCTATCAATTATACATTCCGAGAAGCATAAACATGCTGTAGGTAACAATAAACCACGACCACAACACATGTTTATCTATCCATGTGCTGATTTTGTAAATGATGATGATACACTCCACACAGTAGTGGTCACTAGTCACTAATTTAACTAATAAAAAATGACCCTGGCAAAGTCGGTACTAGTTGCTGAATTCATTAAAACGATTAAGCGTGAAAAATTAAAGGAAAAGTGTAAACATGACACAGAAATTTTAACGTGTATCGTAAATACCGTATTCATTACTATTATGCAATAGGAAGTTGCCTGCATAAGGTAACATATATATGGAGGTGTGATGATGATGATGATGATGAGTCATGCGAGTCATCCATCATGCCTAACGAGGTATGTATTAACAAAGAGACAAAGAACATTACTTTAATTGTTCCTAATATGTAATACGGGCCAATAACGTTCATTAATTTGACTTAAAAATTTAAGTAGGCTCTTATTTGCCAAACGCCAACTGCCTTCATGCCTGCTCCCAAGCCCCTCGATTTATGCACCCATACATGTGAAGAAGACTAGGCCAAACCAAACTTTAAAAAGATTGAAAAAAAACTTGAAATAATCTCTATTAAGTCACCGTTAAAAAATAATTGCTAATTACCCTTTTTGGCGAGGGTACATGGTACTGACTATTTATTCTAAACTTCTGTGTTGTTACACGCTGTATAAAAAAGTGGAGTTTTATTTGAAAAAGGATTGATTCGATTACAGAATAATCGTAGAGATCGTAAAAATGCATTCACCATCCTTCTTTTCTATTTAAATGTCTTGTTCATTGATTCACTGAACAAACAAAAGGTTATAATCGTAAATAACAGTTTCGCTATTTAAGTCATTCTTTTTTATTGAGAAGTACAAGTGCCTCCTGTACACAATACACCATTCGCATTCTGTTGGCGGTAAAAAGTAAAAACAGATTTTTATTTATTTTTCTTCAAGTCTTTCAGCTTTTTTCTCTGATCATCTTCATTTTTCGCAAATTGACGTTCAGCCATCATTATTACGTTATCTGCACTACACATGAAGGTTAAGTTTTTTTCCTTTAAAAAAATCATTGTTTCATCCTGTTACTTGTTACCCAGTCGTTTGACTATGTGCCATTTAAAATTTAGAGCAAAAATTAGTGTTTTAAAGGTGTACATATACAAGCAAGCTTACCGAAGGGCTCATCATAACCATTATATTTCTTTTTTAGACTTGATGAATCTTGTTGGCAGCAGGAGGATGATTTGTTGAAATAACGAGTTTTTATTTAGAATGCAGCAGTAGTTTGTTTTCTAACCAAAAGTCAAAAGCTTTTCCTATTACCTATAAACCCTGACTTTCAACTGCTCACAACTATTACTCCTTAATTTCAAACATTCGCTAAGACAGAACAACACATCTATCAAATTTTTTTTGCATCGGCAGCAGCAGCAGCAGCAGAGAAGAAGAGGGCCTGGTTTTGCTTTACGACGACCAGAAAAAAAACAACAGCAGCAGAAACGGCGGCAGAAAAGCATTTTGCACGCAACTATTAAACCAAAACCAACATCCACACACACACACACATGGGGTTGATGATTATGTGGGGGATTTGTAAAGCCATTCGTTGTACTCCACTCCGCTCTGTCGTATTAAATGTATTATTTTTATGACTTGCAAAAGAAAACTTTCATCCTTCATCATCGTCAGATTTCAGAGATTTTTTTTTTGTTATTTTCAGAAGAGTTGCCTCTTTTGCTTAAAAAAAGACTTGCAATATTTTTATGATGTTATGATGGTGGCGGCAACGGTGGTGGTGGTGGCTCGGGGAATTTTAATGCCTCTTGAAAAGATGAGATAAAGTGTGTGTGTGTGTGTATTTGCGAGAGAGAAGATGAACGCGAGAAAGAAAAAGAAAGTTGAGAACACTTTTCAGAGATAAAGAAACGGCATAATAATAAATGCAAGAAGTCAGTCATCCCAACAGCGTTGTTGTATACACACAGACACACTATATTAGGTGCTTTGACTACTATATCGGAGGAAGTTGCTACTGCTAACAAGAAAATGGAATGTTGATGGTAGTAATAATAATAATAATGATGATGACAGTTCTCTGCAGAGAGAGATGAATCGATATGCATAATAACAGTCAATAATATAGTGTTTGCATATTATATTCTGTGAGAAGAGAGGTTCTAGAGTATCGGGATGCCCCACAAAATTATTCGTTTCGCTTCCCTTGTTACAACAAAGCGTAAAAGTACATCATCATCATACCATAACGACAGGCACATCACATAACGCGTAAAAGGATATTGGATATTCTTACTTTCCAAAGAAGTTTGATATGATAATAACCCGATCCGCTGTTATCTTCTCTTCTTCGTCTCTGCAGAGCGCTGAAGCTACTGCTGCTGCTGCTGCTGCTGCTCTTTTCTAATTACCGTATATGTTGTGTGTGTGTTTCGTCATGTCGAGAGAGCCAAAAACCAGGAATGATAAATGGAAAGAAAAAGAGTCAAGGAATTATCCCCACGCAACTTGACTAAGGGAGACAGGCAAGTAGATACTTGTCAATTTGGATATTTTTAAAATCAAACGATGTATGTTGGGAGTATTGAAAGTACGGTTATTTATGACGTTTTCCTTCAAAGTGGCAGAGGCAGATCATAATTTGAATGTGCGCCGTCCGGTCATAAAGAGAAAAAACCTTCCTTTCACATAATAAATATTACGTGTGTATTATTCACATTGGCATTTGATAGAACAGTGAACTGTTCATATCTGTAATTAATTATAATGGATTGGACAAGTGTAATTTAAGAACATGTTTATGAAACCGTAGTATTCTCTTTGTGTGTTACCGAGAAGTCTACACGGCGTGTTGTTGTAGCAGGGAGGAAACGCCTGCAACAGCAGCAGTTGGCGAAATGTATCCGCGACTTGCACATTTTTATAGCATCTTCCTTCCATATTATGCATGCTATTATTATTACTATTGCCATTCGTCGTCGTCAAAAGAATGATTTCTTTGTGTCGTTCAAAATGATTACTACCATCAGCACCACCACCACCTTCCACCCAACCACGTTCTCCTTATCCCCTTTCACAAAGACAAGTAATATCATCTCTCTCTCTCTCTCCCTCTGCAATGGTGAAAATGGAAATGGGGATAATATGGGGAATAGGAGCGATCGACACTAAAAATACAACAAAAAAGGTCATTTTTTAAAAGCGATCAATAACAGCGGATCTTGTTCCTCCTCTTGGGCTGTTGTGCTGCTGGGAACGTTGCTGCCGATGAGAAAATGAGAACGTTGTGGAGGTAGAGAGAGAGAGAGGGGGAGGGAGGAGGAGAGGGCAACAAACGCGAAAAACAGAAACCTTATTATTTGCGAAAGAAAAAAAACAAACATACGTCATTTGAAAATCACATCACTCTAGAGAGAGAAAGAGATAGCGCAAGTAAAAGATGGGAATTGGGATTTTGGGACGATGGGAACCTTTCACTAATGTTTGTTCGTTGCCTCTCTCTCCCTCTCTGCGCTGCTCTATTCGTCGATGATATTATTGAATGATATTTATGTTGGCTTTGGCTGCGTGTTGAGTGGCAGGAAGTAGTAATGGAAGTAGGTACTACCGGAACGTGATGAATGACGGTTTGGTTGGGTTAAAGTCTTTAAAAATGTCAGTGATCAATGCATCTCTTTCTCTGCCTCCACCACTTCTCTAGTGGAAGTTTCTCTGATGCGAAAAAATTGTTGCTTGTTATACGTGTGCACTCCTGGCACACACAGAGTCCTCGATGGGAAAGTTTTCCCCTTTCTTCCTCCTTTGGACCTCTCTTGTTTTTTCCCGAACCAGCCTTCCGCTGAATCAAGGGAAAGAGTGCTCTTGTGTGTACCCTTTTTTCCTTCCAATTATCTCCGCCCAAGTTGGATTCTACTAATAGGTGTCCAATTCTCCCCCATTCCCTGTGCTACTTCTTCCCTGCTGCTATGCTGCTGCCCTAAACTGTCATGTACCTGAACTCCGATTATCAGCATCATGAATTATTATTATGAGTCAGCTACCAATTTCGCAATAACAAGGGCAATATTTTTACGAGCAACTTTCAGACTCGAGTAGAAGTTTGCAGTTGTATGCTAAAGTAACGAGAAGACTTCATGTATGTATAGCAGGAGTCGAGTAGTGCCAGGATGATGAGGAGTGAGGGTGCAGAAGACAACCACCACCTTATTTATGCTACGTCCATAGATATTGCCACGAGAGAACATTTCCCTTTTTCCATGCTTGCATTTCTCTCTCTCTCTCTCTCTCTCAGGCCGTTTTAAGTGCAGGGTGTATATCATTATGATCTACAACAACTACAAATCTTTTACCTGTGTTGTGTCTGTCTACCTGTCTAACTGATAAGTTGAGAGGGCAATAATAAGAATGCTACTACTGCTACTGATGTTACATCGACTTTTGACTACATTACCCATTACACCGAAGAGGAAAGCCTGTGTTCCGTGAGCTGATGAGATGAATATACGTATCACCCATAAAGAAAGACATTTGAAATGCCGTGTGGAGTATACTAATAAGTTAATAAGGTTGTATTTTATATGATGAGGGTAGTCCAACTCTTTCTTTTGCAATAACGTACTAATTTCACGCGAAAATGTTACCGTAAGGTAGTTTTATTTCATTTTTTTCGAAAAGGGGGAAAACAGCCACACGGAGAAAATCCACGTTACCTTGCACATTTTTCTGAGCAGGGGAATGTTTTTATATGGATGATATGGATGGATGTGTGTGTGTATGCTGCTGCTTTGGTGTTGACTGCGTTCATAATGAGAAGACAAACTCGACGGGAGAGAAGAAGTAAGACAAACGAAATGAAGGGGAACTAAAGTCATCCAATATTCAAAGGAAGAGAGCTCTTCCAATCAATGTTCGTAACGAACAGGACTAAAAAAGTGAACAGGAAGAAGAGAGCTTGTGATTTTAGTCGGTGTGAGAAAAACGCTGCCACTGCTCCTTTTTTTGCGAGAGATGCTGCTACTCAAGTGGAAATTCACAGCTTTTACACCCAAGTTATTATTATTGCCAATTTCCTGGTTGTTTGATCATCATGCTTGCCTGATCATCATCTTCTTCTCCTTCGCTCTCTCTCTCTCCGTCATCCGTATAATTTCGCATAAGTGTGTCATGTAATTTTAATGTGTATGTGTGTGAACACAGCAAGCTTGAAGAGGAGTGAAATGGCTTTGCACAAAATCTCAACATTCATTCTGCCCATAAAATACATTATTAAATTGGCTCCCTCCTGACAGCGCATACATGACTGATTTCAAAACCATACACGATACGACGTACTCCTAATTCCGAATAATATATCATCATCTAAGACATCTACGAACATGCATTTATAGCGCCACACTAGAAATCCTTGCTGATCAGGCTAAAAAGTCTATTTTAAAAGTTTGCCAGTCTGAAACCGTATAAGCGTTTACAACTTCTCTGTAAATTAAATAGTTTAAGGAAAGTGCCAAATAAGAAGACTGACAGGTAAATTCCAAATTATACAAAAACATGAATACTTTAACAATGCCGTAACAAGGAGTTGGCCCTGAAGTGCAGTAGATCATAAAATGTTTACAGCCAACTTTCCTGGCGTTCTTACTTCACAGTTTTCATGGGGAAAATCTGCACTCAGCCAGTGCAAGAACACAGGGGCAGGCAGGAGGGGTAGCTCCAAGTATATTATCTAGATTCAGCTTGGATTACATTAGGACTCCTAGTGAAAGAATACACGTATTTCTACACGGTAGTGCCATTTTAAAATATGCAAAGGTAAAAACTCATAAACCACGACGCAGTCTTGTAATTGTTAAATGCCACTA
>JAHZNE010006687.1:0-30052 GCA_027744055.1 Callyntrura sp. NNG-2020
TATTGTTTTATTTATCACTTTGGTCCCTTAAGTTATACCTGTCAATCTAGGGAGTCCCTGTACTACCTCCACTTCTCTGTGGGTTGTTGCTGTTGATCTTTTTGTGGGATCGTATCGTGTCGTGTAAAATAGTTAGACAGACTGCGCCTTTGTTTTTACCAGTTTTTCGTATGGTATCAAATTTTTTATGTCAAGCCTTAAAATCCGCTTTTTGGTCATGTCGAGTCAAACAAGGATTCATGAAAAAAAATTAGTAAAAAGTGTATTGTCTGTGTGTTTGAAGTGAAGTGTGTCCACCCAAAAACAATTCAGAGAAAATTGTCAGATTTTAGAGGAGATACCAAATGTACTACTGCTATGACTAAACACACATACATATAGGTATACGTTGTTGTAGTGGTTGAATTCATAATGGTCTTTCGTTATCCTTAAGTAAATGAAAAATGCGTAAGCGAAGAAAAGATAGTTTAACAACTAACCCAACACCAGGACTGGTAAGTTACATTTTACACTGCTTGTGGCATATTAACGCGGAGCGGAGCATTTTACCAACTTTTTTTTACTGGTGTCGTTTTTCATTTGCGGTCACCCTAACCATAATTCATTGCACATAGTCAAAAAATTTTTATTTCACTTAATGTTGACTGTTGATATTGGTGGATGTGATGTAGCAGACGAAATAACTGTTACTTGTATCGTAATTTAAAAGTAAGTTGTGTTGTAGTAATAGTAGTTAGCAGTAGATCAGTTTTTACTGAAACAAGAAACAACACGCAGGTGGTTGTAAACAAGAAAAGAATGCACTTATTCTGCAAGAAAAAAACTTTCATTTAATTATGGCTATCTGTCAAAATTTAATTGGCATTTAAACAACTCCAAATGCAAAAACAAACCAAGCTTCTTTTGGGTCGGGGAGGAGTACCACACCACTACTCTACAGAAACCCAAATCCCCAGTTTTGGATGTTTTGTAGAGAAAATCATGTACGTTGAGAAGAACGTTTATAGTCTCATTAAAATACAAAAGTTAAAATATATACAGTATTCAGACTACAAACAGAAATGTAGACGGATAGGTGTATTGGTGCTTGTTTGACAAGTGGTAGCGGGGAAGTGGTTAAAAAGTTGATTGTTTGGAGGAAACGAAAATACGCTGTAGTAACTGCTTACTGCTTTAGTCAAGAATACGAAGGAACATGACGGAACTGCCACCGGCCTTTAATCATAATCACAAATCAAAACAGATATGTCAGATGAAAAGTTAATGAATTCAAAAGTATTTTTGTTTAAATTGAGCTCTCATGATCATACATCATCATAAAGTCATCCTCGTCGTATATATTTTTTACTGTACGCGCCGCGGATGTCGCTATCTACTGAACTACTTTGTGTCGCAGTGGAACATTTTTGTGGTTGGGGATTGTTATTGATAACTTTACCCCAAGTGATAACTGATTGTTTTACTTGTTTGCTTCTGTGCTATTGATTGAATAACTGTCTTGTTCTCTCTTATTTTACAGTTACCTGTCAAATCACGTCCAGAGAGAAACCGTACGCTTTCTTGTCAAGCATAAGGGAGGATATACTTTCATTCATTTGCTGACTGCTTATTACATGCCGAAATTGAACTTATTAAAATCTCATTTGCATAGAATGACTCATTCAAACGGAACAGTTGCGTGTCGTTGACACTCGCGATGAAGCCGTGTTTTCGTGTCATACGTGATTCAGCTGCAAAAAATGATTAATGGTGAAAGAAGTTAACTTTGCTATTAACATTCACTTCAAACATTCAATAATATTTTATTGATGGCAAACGCGCGGTTGAGTCTTGTGAAGTTTGCCTAATAAACTGTTGTGTATTTGAGAGGATTCAACCGAACGAAGAAGTTATTTGTGTACTAATGGTTCCCATTATTGACTTATTGGTTATGACTTGGTGTGCTTTCGAAGAAAGTGTTACTGTTAAGAGGTTTTGCGGTGTTTTGCCAATAAAAGTATTACGTAATACAAGAGAATACGCTTAATCATCCCCAATAAAAGATGCCAGAAACAAGTGGAAAGCCGAAACATCAACGTCCGACCAGTGACATCATGTTGGAAACTGGTCGGAAACTACTAACCGAAGTCGAGAAAAACGCCGTTGCAGACTCTAATAAGCATGTCTCAATGCTTTTGGCCAGATCACGGTCACTGGACGTATTGTCTTTGCCACGGAAGGACACAGGACTAACATCCAAGGTTAAAAATAAGAACCCCAGTAGTGGCCATGCCGAAGGAGTGGACGAGATAACATTATCTCCCGTCCTGCGACACAACAGAGACTACAAGCATTCAAATATGTACGTCGCCAATTCTTCTTATCCACAAGCTGATATATCATCCAATCCTGCTGAGTCATCTCACAGCGGTGGCAGAATTTTCAAGGATGAATGCTCGTCCATGTATGGCGTAGTCCCAGACAAGGAATCGACTTTGCTCAAGGAGAAATCGGAGCTTAACAATAACAATCGTAGTAGCTGCAGCAGTAATATCAGTTCAAGTAGCAGCAATTATAGTTCTGGGAGCAGTAAAAGTAATCATAAGCTACAAAAGAAAACCTCATCGACTTCGGTAGGAGCAGCAGCATTTCAGGAAGTTGTCTTGAAAAGTGAACCGATCAGAATTACCGGATATTTAGAGAAACGCTCGAAAGTTGTAAGTACATACGTTAACAATAAGTAGGATAAACAGTTCATTTTTACGACCATTGCAAAAGTAACACCTTTAAACTGTGACAAATACGTGCCACAATATTCTTGGCATCATTATTTTTGAAACCATAAATAAACTGTAGACAATAAATCTATCAATACATCAGACACTAACAATAAGAACACAATGAGCGTTCTGTATGTAGAGGCATTTTCCTACTTTTACCAAATAATCTGCAAAATGTATACTACCTACTACCAACATACCTGAAAACATTTGGTAGCATACGCAAACACTTGTGTAGTATTTATGTCACAACGAAAACATAACCAAACAAATAGGTAAAAAAGATCATGATTCAGTTTAAAATACATCTGATCTTACTACATTTTGAATCAGAGAAAGCAATATGAAGTACAAATACAATACTCTGGTTTCATTTTTGCCTGCAAAACAGACACTTGCTGAATCTGATTTACACTGGCGATGATGATGAGCTGTTTTTCAATCACGCACACTCATTTTAGCCTGTGAATAATGTACCTCATTTGAATATCGTTTTAGTTGAAAATGTGTTATGCCACACTAATACGGACAGAGAGGATTAAAGTATTATTTACCAATAACTGGGCCGAATGTATTTATGAATATATTCATGAATCATAAGATCGTGTGACGTGTGACAACGCATTCACTCTGCGATTATTTTCTTATGGAGTGTATTTAAATTCAAAATTAAAAAAAAACATTACACACAGCATTACAGGTCCTACTACTAAACTTGGGCACATTATGGATCACATTACAATACTATACATGTGGCACGGTAGTCTGTTGTTGAGACTACTTTGAGCATATGCATGCACATGTCATTTTAAATAAAAAATATAATCAGAGGAAAAAACCGGATCAAATCAATTTTCATTGTATTCACCTCTTGCCCGCAACAACAATGTTGCAACTCAAGTTGACGATGATGTGCAAATGAAAAAAGAATGATGATAGGATATGAAATTAGTCGGAGAGTCACTTGAGTTGAAACGTGGCATAAAGTCGCACAGATTATCCTTGAATTTTGATTTAAGCTGGTAGGATTCTATTTAGAAGCTTGTAGGTCGTAGTTAGATTTAAAAAAGTGAAACGAAATGAAGGCATGAGCGAAAAGCTTTGAATAATTGAAACTTGCTGTAGCAGCCTAGTAGTGACGGTCGGATGTGCTTCTATTCATTTATTAGTGGTATCGCTACCTTATAAATTTATTATACTTGATAACAAGCACCACGTACAAGAAAATAATCTTAATTAGTAATGATGATGAACACTTTTTTTTTAATTCCGTTTTTGTGAACGTGTGCACTTTTGTGTGCATATTTGTTAGTGTTGTTGGTACTCGTACAAACAGTGTAATTTTTGCTTATACACTAAATTGGCATTCAATAACAAATTATCTCTCCTGCTTCTCCTTTCCGTTTCTTAATAGAAGACAAACGTGAGTTTACACTTTCAAACTGTCAGCTTTCTCACTTTTGCAGACAAAAAATGATTGAAAACTTGAATGAATTATTAGTTTGGGGAAAATACAGAAAATCTGGTGACGGATGAATTTTCTTTACAGTGCAATGCCACAGAGATAAATCTCCTGACGGTGCCACTTGCTGCTGAAAGTTGAAAGGCTTTTTTGAAGGAGGAGGAGATACGCAAGACATGTAGTGTGCGATAATAATATACATCTAGGTAGCTGCGTGCCTACCTGGTTTGTGGATGATTTGTCATTGTATTATGTTGATTGTTGGTGCTGATTTGTCATCCATCATCATATTACATCGGCAATCTTTTTAACGCTTTTAAATATGTTATCTAGATTTATGAAGAACTAATAATAAAATATGATTTTGGAATTTTCTCGTAAATAATTTCCTCGACTTAAAAAAACGCCTGACAGTCAATTGTAGTATAATCAGTCATAATGTAAAAATGGTCGTGTAACCAGATAAAGTTCTTTTTGCGAGGACGACTAGTAAATAATAATGTGTATAAAGTGCGTACGCAATTTTAAATTTTGTGTGAGTTGCAATTTGTTATTCTGCTCACAGCATAATTTTATGACTCCTCCTCGTAGCTTTATATTCATTGAGTAAACTTTATCATTTTTGCCTGAGAACAGCCTCCAACTACATTCATATTTTTGCTGTTATTATTATTATTATTAAATTAGGGATTTACAATACAAACTAAAAAAAGTAAAAAGGAATTTCTTTGAGAAAGGAATATGCTTTTTTGAGGAGAGTAACCACACAATGAAGTATAAATTAGAAATGGAAAGCTTCACAGCAGACACTAATTGCAAAAGCCTACTTTTCCTCTCTCTCTCTTCCTCTCTCTGGTTTGCTTTTCATGAAATAATATTTTGATTATATAGACATATATTAGACGATCAGGTGCATAAGCACATGGTATGTATATATTATATACTAAGCAATAAGTACTACCGTTGTTATACAGCTTGCTCTTCTTTTCAACTAACAAAATGGTGGGTAGACCAATAATATTTTGGTGTAAGTGTGAAGGATGGAAAACAAGCAGCGATCAAAATTGGTGGGTGTAAATGAAATATAAAAACCATGATCTTGTCTGTAGTCTATTTGTAATCTGTCTGTAAGTAATGCAAAATTAATTGCGTGATCCTTAATATGGATGCTTTATTAAGCCGTTTATTTTTATGTTTTTGTGTTGAGATGATGATGATGAGTGCAGGCATGTTTATTGGTTGACTGATTTGTGACCAAGATTGCTTTTACTTGTTCAATAGAGTATAGATTAAAGAAATTCAAAAGGTGTACGTGAACTAGTAGTATAAGCGAATTAGTCGATATTTTTCAATTAGTGTTTACTCAATCCAAAACTTCCTTTACGGAACACAAAATAATTTTCACAAAGCTTGTACACATTCAAAAGATGTGAGTTGCCATTTTAAGCTGCAGGTACTAATACCGTGAATATTCTATGAAAACAACCAAATAGGCACGTGCATTTTTCAGCATCAACAAAGCAGCGAGTATGTTTACCATTTTTTGCCACGTTAGAATCTCAAATTGATGGGTTTTGTTTATAGTAGTATGCGGATTCCTAAATGTATACCGACACTTAAGATACCATGATTTTCTACTTGCGGAGGTAATTCTATGAAAGTTTTTTTTATCCTTATTGTCACCGTCCAAAGTCTTATTTTTAAACCAGTAAATTTTAATTTCACAATACAATAAACTTTTCACATATAATAGGCATAAACCTATTACAAAGAGATTGCTTTCAACATAGTTAATGCACGCACTCCTTCCTTCCTACTGAGTCGTTCTTCCGCAAAAGTTTTGTTTGTGATGCTATCCATGCCGTTTTTTACAAACCAAAAATATCACGCTTGCGATCCATTTCATACTTCTTTTTTATTATCACTCTTCCCTTTGTAATTTTTATTGCGGTTTTTATGTACTTCTCTTTCTCTTGCACATTACATTACATTTGGTGGGATGACAGTGTAACTGTACTCCTTGTGTTGAATACGTACGTACTGGTAATAAAAAATGTCCCTTGAGTTTATAAGCGTATCAGCGCATCATAATAATCCTATCAAGCATCAGTTGTTGACCAGTCTAAAAATGACAGGTATTAGCATAAAAAATATTAATAATCCAACAACCTAGCCCATACATGTCCGCCCTAGTGTCCTACAAGCACTGCTGACATTTTTTATTTTATGTCTAGTCACTGGTAGTAAAAGAGGTATTTAGATGTAACTATTATGCAGAAGTCGCCATTCTAATATTACGACCGAGATATAAATTATAGAGATATGACAGAAAGGAATAAATATAAAATAATAGAGGAAGTAGGTATATTATGCCTGCCTGACTCTATATGATTTGAAAATAATGTCATTCTATGTGAATACCTTTAAGCATTTTTCACTTACTTGTGGTCTCGACTGGTTGGTTTGTAAGTATTTCAGGGCTTATTATACCCAACTACTTATTTAACTACTGTCATTTTTAAGACGTTATTGACATATGTCGCGTGAAACAATGTATTTAGTCGGATGCATCGACTGAAGCTTGATACTTAAATATTAATGGTTCCGCTCATTGGCATTCAGGTGCATTACAGCAAACGTGAAGATTATTACACTTAAAAGTTTCCCGAAGAAGGAGGCGTGTGTAATTTTTTTATTACTTTTATGCATTCATATCTGAATTCATACCTGGCGATTATTTCAGTAAGCCAATTACAATCAATTGAGAGACATTTTTATTGATCACGTTTTCAATGTTGGGTCGAGTACGCCCGTAATAAAGAACGTGATCACAGCAAATTCGTAAAAATGTGAAATAAAATGAGCGTCGTTGTATCAATATCAATAACTGTCAGCTAGGGCAAAAGAGAACATAATACAATTTAAGAAGAAAATGGCAAAGTCCAACAACTGCATACTGGCAATGGCTGGCTGCTGAATACACAAAATGATTGGTATTGGGACAACGAGGAGTTGGCAAATTAACTGCCACAGATTGTATAGTGCAACTGCAAACACAACAAATTGAAGTTATGTGTTGCGTCGTAAACTACGAAGACGTAAAGATATAGTGAATGCGAAAATGCTTATTTGTTAAAGTCTGAGAAAAGGCGTTTTAAGTACCCATATAAAATGCACACAAAAGTGCATATAGTGTAATAATAAAAAGTGTTTAAGTGTGGTCATACAACCGAATATTTTTGGCAAAGTTTCGGGTTGAGTTTAACCATAAAATTCGCAGATAAGTATTTACAAAGTCATGTACATTTAAAGCTTGGTGTGGTTGTGTGACCAAATAAATACCCTTTCAAATGTGGGGTCTGTCCTTATATTGTTTTAGCTCACAAAAATGACTACCATTTATAAAAAACGTACGTACATCCATTTCCTAAGTGTAGGCAAAGCGAGAATCAACAATCAAACAAGATGTATCATGCCAGAGTTTTCATTTAAGCAAACTCACGTACATATCCTCTTTGACTCTTTGCGTTGGGGGCAACAATCATGATTTTCCAGCTATACGTGGCAAGATGTATACTTTTGTAAATTCAGTAAATGTACGTTTACCTACCGCCTTGTAGCCAATAATGCCTACTTGAAACAGAGGAGGTCGTAAAAATAAAGTGAAAATGATTATTTTCGTGTAAAGCCGGTCGGCTATTAAATGGGCACTTGAGGTTAAAATTAACCATTATAGACATTATAGTGCAAAAACACAAAAATGTTGGATTAGCTCATACAATTCACTTTTTATGACTATTGATCATATATGAATGAGTGTCGGTAAAGTTGGCGTTATAAGTTATATGCTCTCTACATTATCTATATACTCCTCGTGCGCCCTTATCATCATGGATAAGCGAAAAAATGCTATTATCCCTCATTTATACAAACCCATGTAATATTTTAGCATTTGAATTAAAATCAGTCTAACAGCAGATGTTAAACAACTCGTGTCTGTTCACAATTAGCTGTGTGGCGGTGTGGCATGTTTCTTATTTTATATTTTAAAAACGCTCAGCTAAAACTATGTAGCAGAAAGCATACCTTTGAAACATAACCTTCACAACAGGATAAAAATTGGAACATTGTAAATGGAAAACAGTTTTTGGCAGCCAAAACTTGAAAGGCATCGAACAAAAGGAATTTGTATATGATTCGCTAGACACTAGTAAAAAAAACTGCAACCCTAACCCAATTCTTCTGTCTGTAGACATCACGCAGTGCTACAAAAATGCATTTTTGGATGGTACATATTTCTTTCCGATGGCTTTTTAGTTATTTGATAGTATTATTTTTAATATAAAAATCATAAGGGCATATTTTCATTGTAAAGTAAAGGTTATTTTTCATCGAGTATAGACGCATTTGGTTTGTAGCTTTCAAAAATGTACAGTTGTTGTTGTTTTTTATTTTTTTATAGTGTATATAAAAGTGGGTGATATTTTAAAACAAAACTGTATGAATTCAATCCACATATAGCGAACCTTTAAAGAATACACAGGTAGCAAACAACTGTAATTTTCTCCCAGAAAGCGAGACAATTACTGCTGCATGCTGAGCATGTGTTACGCACACCAAATTGATGTCTGATTTAAACTTTTCTCGTTTTTTAAACCAAAAGTATTACCAGGCCATGCTCATTTATCTCTAATCCTGCAAGTGATTCGCGTATTTATTTGCAAAATTCACGTGCGGTCGGAGAGGTGTGATATGCTCTACACGATTATAATCACATATCTTCATACTTTTTTACGTCGTGTTGTCGTAAATTCGTGAAGCCAAACTTGGTTGTTTTTAGCGTTTGCTTCTGCTATTACCTCCATTTTCTGAAGTTATATACGTAAATTTAAAGCTTGTAAGTCTGAGCAGTGAGCAGCTAAAATGTTGCAAGTGGGATTGTAAGTAGCTGAGGAGGGTACGCCTTGAAAGCTGCATTGTGCCTATGGAGCGTTAATTTATTATCGCCATTATTGGCAAAGATCACCAATCATGACGTGATATACCTGCCTAAGCTTGGCGAGACTGACGACGACGTGGTGGGAAACGAACATGCTGATTCCATGCGGTCTACTACTAATTACTTTACAACCTATTTATTGAGATCAGTAATTTTTACCCCTAGTTTACGTGAATATAAAAATATAAAAAATGGAGGCAGTGATGCATAACATACATTGATGATCATCAAATTAAATTAGGAGTTGGCTGTCTTCTTGAGTGAGCTTAGAGATATTACGAAAGTCCTTCTTCTGTCTACTAGATATTTTGCGATGTTTATGATGATTACTACGATAGGTTGTTGGTTTTGCAGTTAAATTTGGTTTGTTACTAGCACTCAATATGCTTGTGCTATATAAGCTAAAATTGCACGACATTGGAGATCTTTATTATTATATCATGATAGCAAAAATATTTCGACATATCTTCATTTCTCTACTATAAACAATAACATTACATCGCGCATTCTGTCATTTAGCAAGTTTTAATTACTTACTATACGCAACACTGCACAGATTGGCACAAGGCTGTTAAGTGCTTGTTGCGCTCAATTAATTTGACAATTTTTCAAGCGAGTAAATGCCCGTGCTTGAAATGAAGAGAAGGCAACATTTTTCAGGCCTATTTCGCATAGAAAATGCGGATATGCGGTTCACATCGCATAATATCATGTAATTTACCATCGGTAAGCTGAATTATTTAAGGTCTTAACGTATTACTGTATACTGTGGTGATGCGCAATCCACAGATGTGTTGACTTTTTTAAGGAAGAACTATTGAATTTAAAAAAAGAAACTCATAATTGCACGAATAATTGCATTTAGGTGGTAGGGTGTGGTGTAAAGTGTGAAATTAGAAAACAGCGATTATCAAGCTTTTCAAAAGTTACAAATCAGATTAAATTTTTAATTTTAGTTTTGGCGTTTGCGCTATTACCCTATACTGTTAGCTGTATAATCGTAATAAAATTTTACTGTACATTTGGCACCCTCATTTACTCTACCGTTGATTTTCAGATAGCATTTTCTGTGTCAATTAAATTAGCAGTTTACATTGTTTTACCGTTAACATTAGTAATGACAGGCCTTCTTTGAAAGTTGTCAGTTATGATAAAATGGATCTGTCAGCTTTTTAACAGCTATGCACGGTAATCGTAATCATCCAGTAAATGTCCCTTCATCTGTTCCCTTGCTTCCATTTTTAAGGCATCATCATAATATAGTACCTTCACTATCACTGTGTCATATCACACACTGCTTTGTTTTCAAAGCACCTATTTAAAATTGAACGCACTAGAAAGATTATAAATTATAATGACGCTGCAGCCTACACAATAATTAAGTATGTTTTGTGGTAATAATGAATAATGTAGCCCACAAAGGCTGTGAGATTCTCTGATTTTGCAAGGTATTTGTTTGTTGGTTGTTCGCTTATGAGAAAGTGATAGAGTGTATGGAGTTGCTTATTTATCATTTATTAGTACTTGCGGTAACACTCCATGTCTATTAAAAGCCCTCAACTTTTCCCTTTTAAATCCTACTTACTGCTTAAATGGAATTTCATATTATTTTCTTGTGTAAAACTAAAAAGTACATAGTACATTAATAGCAGTTCAATAAAAAGTAGCAGGGCGATTCAATTGCAACTGCAGCTTGCCCCTGCAATTACTGTATTTACTGACGTGAAAAGTTATAATTTTAGCACTGAATAGCTTCCTAAAAAGTAAAAGTAAAAACGCTTCATCACAAGACTTCTTAGGCAAAATACGATATATCTAAATTAGTTCTAAAACAAACAATGTGGATACCTCGTCCCATTTGTATAGTTTATGAACTCTCTCTGTAGACAGAGAGGAAGTTAGTGTTTAAAAAAATCATTATTGCCGCTTTCATACCTACTTCTTACATCTACCATATGAATACTACCGGTTTCAGTGGTTTAGTCTGTTTTTAAAGATTTTCCTTTTTGGCTAATAACAAAGGCAATGGCACTAGGATAATTAAACATATTTTTAAAGATTGAAAATCATTTATAAACTCCAAGAGGGGTTGCCCCAGGACAATCTTGATTTTTTAATGATTAGTAATTTTAGGGGAAAGTAAAATTTAAAATGTGCTACAGAAAAGAAAAATCGCTTTTGATTGAATTTGGTTTACATAAAGAAATGTGAAATATTTATTATTGTAAAGCTATAGATTTTCCTTTCCTTATAAGTTTTAACTACAAATGCACACACAGGTTGTACGAGGGAAGTAATATATAGAGATTTTGTACCCTTGATATTCATCATCTGATGTAATTGCACATCAGGGTTAATAATAAAGAGTCGCGTTGTCATCCAGAGTTTCAAAAATAAACTTTTTATGATCTAGATCTGTTATGTTATGATATTCTGTATTGTTGAATAAGAGTTGACACCGATATCAATTATGCCAGACCTTCCTTTCTTTCTTGAATAGATATCATGCATTCAACCGTCAGATACAAACAAGCCTGTTTTTTGTTATCGATGAAATGTAAATAAAGCGAGGTCGTGACTTGGTGATGGCAGTTCAATGGGGACTATTTTACACAAATTATATTCCTGAGTTCATATTACTTGTTGCTTTCACAAAGTAAACTGGAAGGATATAAATCCCATGATGTAACTGCCGAAAGCTTCGAATATAATTTACCAAAGACAAAAGATTTTGACGTAAGTTAAAATAGAATACTATTTTAACTTAAGTCAAAATCTTTGGTAATACAAATCCATTGTCGAAATCCCAGTTTCAACCATAGTTAAAGAATGCAAATCGAGGTACTCTGGGTAGTGTCCTGAAAACGCTGATCTGTGCAATGTCCCTTTAAGACTAATTGTTTACCAAAACTCATCGCAGTAAAAGTTAACACAGTAGCATTTTACGACGAAAAGAGTAAAATATTATCAATACTAAGATGGCACATATCTGCTTTATGCAAGCACATTTGAACTTTTTTTTATCTATTGGGAATGGATCGCCTTGTAGTTTTTACCTAATTAAGTTTTCACAGACAGACACATACATAAACTACAAAACAACATCACAGTTGCATGTACTACTGATAAACGTAGACACGCTTTCGGTAGTTAACAAAGTTAGTATTCTATGTTATTTTAATTAAAAAGGAATTAAGCAACAATATTTTGCAAGGTAATCAACAAAAGATGTATTGTAGACAGATAATACCTCCACAATAAATGTAGTTAGTTATAAATATCTTCCATCTTCTTGTAATAATAACTTTCATTCCACAAGAGCCACTGCTTAATTTGTATATTACTGTTTAGCCTAATAATTTCATCACGCAATTTATAATTAATTCAGCAGGAAGTAACTTGTTGTAAAGAGAAAAACATTCAGACGATGTCTCACTGAGACTGAACTAATTAAAGTTGTTTTCTGCTTTCATTGTAATGCATTAATGAAGATACATGTAAATGTAACACTCAACTTGTTGATGTCAGGTGCGTAGCTGCCCATTCTGCAAAGTGCAAAGCAAGGAGTCTTGTTTCTCTGGGTAAAATGTATGTGCTGATGTGTAAAAGAGAAAGAGAATTGTTATGTTTGTTGGTTAGTACAGTCAAACGTGTATTTACTTGGATTTTAATTTTTACGCACTTAAATTGCATGCAGTTTTCTTTCGGCATGATTTTGTATTCGATTGATACTTTGTTTAATGAACATTTTTAAACGATATAGGTGTATTTTAAACTGTATAGGTCATAAGTACAAAATATGCCACATAAAAACTTTACAAGAGTTACCGATTTCTACACATACAGATCGATAAGTTTTCCATTGAAATTAACCAACAAATGTAGTGTCTGTCAAATAGTATTCTCGGCTCCCGAGCTGACTTTACAATTTACGATAGTTCATATATGTACGTAGATACATTTATTTTCATCTCATTGAAAGGTCAGATAATGATAAAATACCGTTGAAATGATTTTCTCGATGAAAGAATGAAAGATTCTATAATAGGAAACCTCCAATCGGAACGAAAACAACTAGCTCTAGTGGCCATGAAAGATGGTTTCCTGACAGACATACAAACACGTAAAATTTCGTTGCCTAAAAATTATTTCAGCTGCATTGCTTCGAACCTTAATTATGTCCGCCGAACCGAAATAGTTTTAATTCAGTTAAGTGAGGCACTGTAGTACAAATCATAGCATATAGCAATAAACATTATTGAATGGCGATGTAGATGGAGAAATAAAAAAGTAATATACAAAGAAAATATATTGGGCAACTGGTAGATAACAGCTACTATATTTATGATACGTATGTTGAATTTGTTCAAAAGGCGACTGAAGGTGTCAGATTTGTTAAGTTTGGCTGAACGGCATCAATTAAAATGATGTGATATGATATGATGATTATAAATGTGTCTAAATGTACAGGATATTGAAATCATGTGTGCGTGAAAATTTCTTTCATTACCAGCTATTATTCGGAGTTCTGTTGTATAGAGCAAATCGTACATTTATTACACATCCACGATAATCCATCGCTGAATTCACGTTGCATAAACTGTTCAAAAGGAAGAACGGAAAAATAAAAAGAAGTTTGGATGAGGGATTTTTTGCTTCATTTTTGTTCGAAGGGGTATCTCCGTCAGTCAAGAAAAGCTGAAACATTCTTCAGACTCGTTAGATACACACACATACGCACTTCTTGCTTCTCGTAAGATGTTTTTTTCTCATTTCGTGCAATACGATATCCTGTGATGTGCATGTATGGTAAATGCAAATGTGTAGCGCTTGCATTGTCTACAATGCCCGGTAGCATATGATTTATCTCAATAAGGTCCAAGTGTATCAGTATTATAAAAGTGGTGGTTTTAGTTTCATGCCCATTTTAAAAACTAAGTTTAGTCAATTCAGTGTAGTACAAATACTTTAAGATTAATTTTCTGAGTCAGTCTGAGGATGGAGGAAGACCGAGCGCCCGGTGACCATTTCAGACTGTAATAGCTAAGTGTCTAACTGGTGTATGCCATGCTACCTATTAATATACGTACCTATATGCCCTTCATGATCTGTAATGTTTATGTCTTGTATGATCTCAGTGTGTCATGTCATGTCTATCAGGCAGGGGTAATAGTAATAATGAAATGGCTTCGCACGAAAGAAATGCGATACCCAATGTATTTTTGCATTTAATGAATAACTTCAAATTCAAATCTTCCATCTCATTATATGAATCTGGTACACAATTGAACACGAACTCACCTAGAGAAGAGATGACTTTAATAAAGACATCTAATAATATCACTGCATGACTTTAAAGCATCTTACATGTAAACACATAAACATGAATGCATAAACGAAGAAATCAAGCAAAGCCATCGTATAATTGATATACAGCTTAACAATGCATGTTAAATAAACATTTTAAATGCTCTCTGATCGGCTTTTTTGTGTTGGATGTTTCTAATTTTATCTCAGGAAACCCCCATCTGCGATCAACCAAACCTGGCACATGCCACACATGTGGATGGGAAGCTACCCATACAACTTCATATAACAATATATTTTCTCTCTGTATGTTGATGCTGATACGTTTCATTGTGTACTTTACATGAAGAAAGAATTATTTTTTTTAACGAGAACACATCTAAAAGAACCGAAGATGTTCAGGAAAATTACTTTATTTCTTTCAGTTTCAATATTCAGTACATCATCAGATTAATATGACGCATCATCAATACAGGGTTTCACTCGACAGCCTGAATCAACTACACTTTGTTTTTTGCGGGAGGAAGCTATGTAATTAAATTATTAGTTGCCATTTGTCGTTCGTCCTTCAAAAAGTAACCTTCCTAAAACAGTTCAGTCCTCATTGGTGTTTTTATTTATGAGTGATTAATGAACTCATCAGTATTTTGCTGTAAATTAAAGATAAGTTGGATCTCGGTACTAATAACTGCAGGAACGGTTGCCTGCTCTTCTGATTTTTTTTCATTATGGAGGCTGCTATTTATTCCAATAGTACAACTAGTTCAAATGTTTAGTACATAGTGAATACCAGGCAGAAAGTGAGAGGAAAGAAGACATTGAAATATTGAAAATGAAGTGGGGTTTGAAGGATATCCTGCTGGTTAGTTTTAATGGTTTTGTAGTGGTCTGTTGTGACTCTTAAGTGACAGTGATGGTGTTCTGGGTAATCTATATTCTTTGCGTGCGCTGCTGCTGAGCCAAAAGTCAATGAAATCAAAACCCAAACCCAAGACAAAGTTCAAATGAAAAATGATCGTTTCATTGAATACATAGAAATACCAATTTTACGTAGCGATCGGATATCATCGACTACTATAGTTCAAACTCATAAGTTATATAAACGAATAATTATTATTTACAACTTTTTTTGCATTTCGTATACAATTTTACAATTTACGATAAAAACCGTGATCAAAAAACGGGAACAGTAACAGACAATAGACGTGTTGCAACGCAGTAAGTGGATTTTATAAAATAGGCTTATTGCTGGTTTCTTGCTGCATACTGATGCAAGTACTTTACCCACACAACGCGCAGTCTACTTTATTGTGCGTTCTCCGTAGTTTAACACATTTGCATTTCACACAGAAACATGCTAAATTCTTTCATTCAAAGTGGTATTTGTTAAGCCAGATAATTTTAGCCGTTGAACAAACCAGCATTACATAATGTAGAGTGCATGCATGTACAATCTAATATAATAGGTATATATACATCCAGAGAGTTGTGAACTTTTGAGAGAGAACCATGTATAAACAGTAAGAAAATAGGCATGACTAGGGCGTTTGAAATGACAGGATCATCATGAATTCACGCATCTACATGTTCAATGTTTTATTGTGTGGATTGCGGATTGATAATGAAAAATACTTTGAAACTCTTTAGGACCAAGAACGTTTCGCTTGCGGAGTCGCGTTGCTTGCATTATCTGGTGTTATGTTCCATATTGTTCTCATCTTTCAACTTGTGGGTGGACGAATAAAATTTTATGTGTCTTTTATTCCTTAATTCCTCTACTTCTATTGTATGCATTTTAATGTTGGTACGTATACAAAGTACAAACCAAAGACAATTCTCCCCTTGTTGATGTACCGCAAACAAACTTGTCCATCACGATGCTATGCTAGTGGTACTGCTGTTAATACAGCATATAAACACATTCAATCAAAATCAGTGAGCGTTGCACTGTACATAATGGAAAGTGGAAAAATTACAATAATAATAATGTGTATGCACGCCTGCTGCCTATTCACAAAATGTTTCGCAAATTGTAAATATTTATGCGGTTTAGATTGCTAAAAATTGATTTTGATTAAAATATCCCGTCCAGTCAAACGAAATCCCGTGTGGTGATGTGTACTTTCTGTTATATGATAACAGAATTGGTGTCACACAGCTAATGGGCACTACTACATATCATAATCATAAAGCTCCTCCTGGTGTTGGCGCTCACAAGTGTTCAGCTTTATAGTGCACAGTGTCAGCAAGTCCATAAAAACAAAGTGGCAAGTACATGCACAAGCACACTAAGGACAGTTTAGGTGTTTCTCAATAACTTTTTTGGAGGAATCAATATTTCAATTGCAAAACAATATATTCTTGTGGATTTGTAAATGTTTCACTTTTTTGTAATTGCAGTTGGGCTGGAAGAAATTTTGGTTTGTGCTTGACGGCAGGCTTCTGACGTATTACAAGTCCAAAGCTGATTATGAAAGTTTGTCTGCATGTTGTGGTTGTATAAACTTGGGAATTGCGTCCACTGTTCGTCCTATACAAATACGCGGTTGTAAAGGATACCCTTTGCAGATAGTGACACGGTCTCAAGTGTATTATTTGGTAAGTTCATAAAGACGTGACTAACTACACGATCGTCACTACTGGCATTAATACCTGATACTGACAACGAATGAATGATACTTTATTAAAAAATGTACCATTTTAACATTTTGCATGCTTGATGAGATTTGTTCTGGTTTTCAATATGAATTGTGATAGAGGTCACAGGAAAAGCCAACTTTAGAGCAGTGGCTAATTGCAATTCAAGAAGCAGCGTCATCCCCACCTTCAACATCTGTGCTAACCTCTTGGAACAGCTACTCTGGTAGCCAATATTTCAGTAAGAATTCGTTTTCGTCGCAGTCACAATGGGTAAGTGTGTAATCAACAATTACATGTCACTGTTTTCTATACTGTGAGACTACATTGGCATTTCATATTTTCCATAATTTTCCTCTATTGTATTTCCAGTCACTGAACAACTCATCAGATGACATAAGCAATATAACAGATCGTTTAGGAAATCTTCCGGATACATTTTATCAGAAAAGAGACAGGGATCTACACGCATCGTCTCACGTTCCCCCCGTCATCCAGAAATATCATAGCTTTGCATCGCTTCAAAATCCAGTATTGAATGATCTTGGGGATAGACGGAAACTGCTAATATCATCCACGGAAAATCTCAGAGATTTACAAGAAGGAAAAAGTAACTTTGCTCGAAATTCAACTTCATCGAATATGCAACATTCTACGTCTCTCTTGGTCCTTGACTCGTCGCCACAAGCGGCAGAACTGCGTAAAGAACTGACAAGAAAGCTCTACATCGGATCATCAAAAGACAACGGGAATAATGATGGTGGAAACGAAGAGACCGAAACAGTTCCAACGCCAAAATTTTTGTTATTATCTGCGAAAAAGAAAATACAACTGGGACCAATTGGCGATAATGAATCTCACGACTATGCTGAGATCGAAGAGTATATGGAAGGGCCAGAGAAAAAGAGCCATAAACCATATGAAAATTGTGACGTTGACAAAACTGCTTACGTTAATACTGTCTCAGCCAGCATTCCCGAGCAGATTTCTCATAATAACAGAAATTTGAACCGTGGAGGGTCAGCAGAAAAAGATAACAACATTTATGAACATATTGAAACCGTTGACGTTCCACCAAACGGTGTTCCCGTTACACCTTGCGCAGTTTGGGAACCCCTAAATGAAGGAAATAACAGTGTTTCAAACACTAAAAGGTTCCCCACGCATAGAATGAGCACTAGTTCAAATCGCAATTCCTTAGTATCTATTTCAGAAGTGCCCGAAGATGTTTCTTCAGTCTCTCCATCTCCCATCAAAACACCCGTACTTTCCTCTATTCCGGAGGCATCTTGGCGTTCTGGTATTGAGCCGTACAAGAACTATCATAAAAACTTTTCTGAAGACGACTTGTCCAGTTGTCGCAGTGAGAGCTTCAGAAGCCTTCCATGTGTAGAAAAAGGAAAGAAAAGAAAAGGCAAGGCATTTAGCGGTTTCCTCTCCAAAGTTTTTGGTAAAGGCAAAGGGAAATCAAGCAAATCAGACTCTCTGGAAAATCTACCTAGGCCAATGGTTATTTCAGGGCCAGTGGATTTAAGAAGCAGAGAAATGCAAGAGACACAACCGGAAATTATTGGAGAAAGACGACTGCCATTTACAGCCACAAGCAATGTTGATAACCGAAAAGTCAACAATGAGCAACAAATAGCAAAGACAAGTCCAGTAATACCAGGTTCACGAATGACCATAAACAACACCATTGTGATGGATGAATTAAAGCAAAAAGTTGGACATATAACACTGAAAAGAACAAATTCAAAGGACGGTGGCAGTGGACGAGGATCTGAGTCTCCGCCCAAGGAAAATATTAAAAAATGTGACAGCATGAATGAAAATTTTATAAAAGCAAGAGTTCCATACGTTCCTAGATCATCAAGTACTTTAGTTACTACTCCTCCATCCAGAAGCAGACAGGACCCTGTTTTAATTTTTCAAACAGAAGGAAAATCGTTCGAGTCAAATACAGATGATGACATTTTAACACCGAGTGAACCTCAAAATGAAATCCAAGTTGCGTCCATTTGTATGTCACCAGAAAGTGATACTCCCATTCCTCAGCCAGACGAACACTTGCAAGATTCAAAAATGTATAGTAATGAATCACACAATCAAGCGGAGGTAGTATTATGTCGAATGCCAGATAAAGCCAGTAATCCCGAAGTGGACTTTCAAAATAAACTGGCAAAGTTTAATAGACTGTCTCAAAGACTTAGCGCCAGTTTTATTGCAGCAGCAATGAACCCCTCTCTCCATACAACTTTGCACCCCATAGGGCGGTCACAGTCCTACAAAGTTAACAAAAAGGGAAAATATGTCACTGAAATTATTCCTCCGTTACCTCCTAAAAAGAAAAATGTTTTATCTGGAGGAAGCTCCGGAGCAATTGCAATATATGATGTGCCATTAAATAACAAACCTGTTCTAAGGACAAGTTCCTTTCAGTTGCCTTCTCGTGATAGTTTACAAGAAGAAAGCGAGGAACAGAGCATCGCGGCGTATATTCGAGGTTTAACAAAGAAAAACTCCACGCCAGACATAGTTATCTCTGGGAACAACGCCAATAAGTTCTTTGGATTGCAAGATGACGACAGAAAAGAGTTTAGGCGGGCGTTGAATAGTACCAGTGATGAAAGCATTGACATAAACAAATCCAATCCTTCGTTGCTTCCACCAAGACCCCCAAAGCCAAAGCCACCTGCTAAGCCAAAAAGTTTCGAATTTGGACTTGGACCACGTTCTAAGCGTAAGTAAAACAATTGTGTATAGTAAGTTTGAGCGGTGATTTAGTAACAAATTGTACGTCTTAATTGCATTTTAGGAAGCTCGGAATCATCTTCGACGTCGTCTGAAACAGTAAACGAACCCACAGGTGTATCTGCATTATGTGGACCTCCTCCATCTATTCAAACGTTGCAAGTGCTACAGTCCGAAATGGACTCACCGACAATGTCTAACAAATCCTTAGATATCGATACCCTTGATGCATTGTCCGACATTGGACTCTCTGATACCAAAGCCAGTAATTCACCCCCGGACAGTCCCAAAATATGCCCATTACATCCAGAATCCACATCACGTGATGATCTTTCGTTGTCAACTATAGCCAGAACGCCAGAGTCTATCATGACTGTATATGATGAAATAGTACCAGACTCTCTAATTGGCACACCAGATACTGAAATTTTTTATCCACTGGGAATTCCATCGATTGAAGGACCTGGTATGGACCAAGAGACATCTGAACCGATTTCGATAAACAAATTGGAAATAGTTATTCGCGATAATGATGGCTCTCCAGCCTTAATCAAGTCTCCTGATAACGAAAGCAGA
Organism: Callyntrura sp. NNG-2020; assembly: GCA_027744055.1. Classification (NCBI taxonomy): domain Eukaryota; kingdom Metazoa; phylum Arthropoda; class Collembola; order Entomobryomorpha; family Paronellidae; genus Callyntrura; species Callyntrura sp. NNG-2020. The sequence goes on from JAHZNE010006687.1 coordinate 20,492, forward strand.
CTTGATTCGTTAGAAAGAAACGCTACGCGGCAACGCATTGAATTTGGAAATAGTGTAGCCACTAGTACCCCCAGTGCTAATACGATCGAGGCATACCAAACTATCAAGTTTGCTACCGTGAGTACGCTAATTCAAGAGTTTGAAACTGTAAGTAAATTGTATTAAAGCCAAATTTTTTTAAACACTCTCAATAAAATAATAAAATGAATGAAGTATAAAGGTAAAGCAAATCTTATCACTACAATTTCAAATTTCAGGTCCAAGAAAACGAAGAAGAAATAGCGGAGTTGTATGATGATTTCCCAGCAGATTTTTACACCCCTACACCCTCTTCTTTCTCCGGTTATAGTCCATCCGAAATATCTAGTACCTCCACGGATTCTCCCGTTTCCTCATCTGCCCTCCAGCCATCACTGGGAAAGAAACACTCTCGGATTGACTCTATTCGTAACTCTGGCATGGAACAATTAGAAGCTTTCCTAAGTTTTGGAAGTAGTTCAGATGATGGCAGTTTCGAAAGCTGCACAGATAATTTTTCAGAAGAAGGGGCTTCAAAGGGCCCCACATCCCTAGTATCAAGTGCAATATTATCTGTGAACAATAACAATAATTTAGACAAAAGAGTTCCAGCGCATTTCATGCCACAAGGAACATCAACAGCTCCTGGGATTGGAGGAATGAACCGAACAGGTGCAATCAGTAGACTAGGCCACTCCTCCGCAATTGGACATTTGCAGAAAATTTTAACAAATGATGTACAGTGAAAATTCAAATCATACAATTCTTACATTTGCTATAATAACTAATGGTTTTATTTTATGGAGTGGACTGTGGTGTATGCGTACATATAGTGTACAATAAAGTCCGAATGCCAAAAAAATGAATTATTTCGAATAAAGTATTGACTATTGACGTTCATATGTGATGAAGAAATAGTACTAAATGTGATTTCTTTTCTGCATCGATTAAATGTTTATGATTTGCAAATATCATTTTAACTCTTTGAATGTGAATATGCCTATGTGAATTCATTGGAAACCACAAAGTTTCATCATGCCCACGTTTCATTTACATACCGTTTGCCTTGAAAAGTACTAAAAGAGAATGACTATGATAATATGAGCATCTTACTATTTTGCACTACTGGCGTCAATGCAGTCAATGACACTATTCCATGCAACAGCACTTTAATTGCCAAATGCCAAGTTTCCGAAACCGAAGCACATAGTACATGCATGCGTAACGTAAGGAAGCATGTGCAAAATTTGCACAATAAACGACCAACACCAGTGTGAATTTTGGATACAGTATCGTACTGCGTACTTGTACTACTGGATGCATGGTATGTATGGCGCAGTTTACAGGACTCATAGAGGATACACATATTAGCACTTTGCGCCAGACTTTTCCCAAACATCACAGATCTCACATGTTTTCCATCGAAGACTAGATAGAACAGAGGAATAATGAAGGATTATAACGAAAACGGTATGGAACGATCAAAATTGGATAGTCTCTAATTGTTACAATTCAAATCCATTGTGTCAGTTCATGATTAATGCTGTTATAAGAGAGTGAGTGACATTGTTCGTCTTTCCCTTTACAAACGGATAGCTACACAAACGTAGATGCATAAATGTCATTTTTAAGAAGAGTGGTATTAAAAGGCCGCGTTGTTGCCGGCTTGTCAAACTTGGAAAGCAGTGCGTTTAAGAATGATTTGACTGGGGTGGGATCTTTATTAAGGGGAGCTCCGGCCCCTTTGGTTGCCGATGGGAGACGAGGCATTAAAACAACGGATACCGCACATCCAGAACCAATCTATAACGAAGAAGAGAGATTTTTAAAAAGGGTTATAGAGGAGCGACAACAACAGAACGAAGATTTGGTGAGTTTTGAATTCTGAACATTTAACATTAAAATTATGGACGACTACGTAGTAAAAGGAAAAACGTTAAATAAGCTACAAGCAAAGTGACGACGATAAATTCTATATTTTAATGGTGTTCTGGTGTTTGCAGCCTATCGGGATGGCAAATCCATATGAGAGACCAAAGAAGAAATGTATACTGTGTGAATACGATATAACTCCAAATTATAAAAACATTAAATTGTTGTATCAGTTTGTATCACCGTATACTGGAATGACGTACGACCGGAATGTCACGGGCCTTTGTAAAACGAAACATGAGCAAGTGTCACGTGAAATAGTTATTGCAAATAATTTAGGTAAGTTCAATACTACACAGGTTTATAATGATGATACAAACGAAAGGGAAATTAATTTTTTTTAGCAGCAGTGAAGCAACTTTAAATGTTTGTATTGTCCATTTAGGTTTAATGTCAAACTATTTAAAGATGGTCGAGTTTCTTAAAGATCCAAAGTTATGCGACCCGGAAAGGCCAGATAAACCACACAAATATTAATAATTAAGTGAACTGTAATTAAGATTATGCACTCCTTTTTTAAAAATAAAATGTGCCGTTAACGTAGCCATTTAGCAGTCAATAAAATTACTACTTATACTATATGTAATGCTGTAGTGTACAAATAAAACAATGATGTTTTTATTAGTGAGCTCGAACTGCTGTCCCATGTGGTAACACACATAGTAATGTACAAACTATTTTTAGTTATTTTCATTTGTTAATGTTTCTCTTCAAAATAAGTGATGCTGAATGTTATTAGTCCTCACCCATTAAGGACCAGCGGGTGGAAGAATCGGAGGAGGCATTGCTCCTCCAGGCATCCCTCCCATGCTTTCTTTAGGTTTCCATATTACTTGATACCATTCCAAACAAAACCCAGGATTGTCTATCTCATCTATCGACTCCAGAAAATCTGTTCTCACTACAATAATGTATGGGGTAGCTTTAGCTAAAGTAAAAATAACACACAAAAACATGTAACAAATATTTGATCATCGCAAATTAAATTGGGATTTTTGGCGAAAGCCTAAAAGTTGGTATCTTCGGACTTTCGGAATTTTGTCATGATAAAGTCCGGCGGTATTGGTGTAGCGGACTTTATGTATAGTAAAGGACTGTTTTGAGGAAATGAAAATATTTTTGGCAAATAGTTGAGGTTTTAAGGTTGGGAGACACAACAGTTCGGATTTTTTTAAAATGGCCATTTGGGAGTTATAGGACTGTTTCTAAGAATTTCCATGTATGTTTGACTGTTGACTGTTACTTGTCTACCAATTACTACACTACTACTCACAATTAATATAGAATGGAGGAAAAGCGGTGAGGCGATTACCACAGAACCGATCGTTGGGAAGATTCGGCATAGCAGTGGATGTCTTATCTGTCATTATAGCTATGTAATCCCCATAACATACAGCCCACTGTGTGATTACAACAACCATTATAAACTGTCACAACGGTCACAAAGGCATGAAAACAGACGATAAAGCAATAAATAATTTTTTACTTGAATGGTGAAGAAGGATATCAGAAAGTTGGGTCCCTGCATGTGAAATGACTTTTCAAATGGAACATCACGGCAAGGAAACCACTTTAGGTAGTAAAGAGAAATACACGTGTTAGCCATGTTTAGATATTTACAATTAGCTTGACTTTCCACATTTTCTTATTTTGACTCACAAATATGGACTCGGCTCCTTCTTCCCTTCGTATACAAATAGTATACTGTAAACCCGCTAAATGTGGACTTTCAGGATATCCAAGAATTTTTACTTTACCAGTAGAATTGGTGTAGTACTGAAGACAACCAGAAGGGGCTACAAATTGTTCATTGTAATTAACAAACAGTTATAATCTCAATTCTGTGATTTGTTGTATTAAAAATGTCTAAAATAGAGCTGCCTTTACCACGAAATGGGTAATCACAATGAATGTAAATTACTTGTACGTTCCACTTCCGCCGATTATTAATTTTGTTCCCCTTAGTTAAAATGGAAAGAGTGATTTGGTGTCCACGACCAAACTCTAGGTACACTGAATGTTTTAATTAATTCATTAATAAACTTACATTATAATCTATTGACATCCTCAAATCATTTAACTATATACATATATAGGTCATCAATCATAAGTAAGACATGATATATTTTAATTACAATGCTGCTTTGACAATGGCCCGCACAAGTGTGGTATTTCCTGGTTTATCATTCCGAATAAATGTATTCTATCCACCAAGCAATGCCCATGATCATCTCCTTTGTTAAGATCCATGTCATGAAAAATTAGCAAAGCTTGACAAACAGAATCACTGGGCTAAAATTTATAAATAGAATCAAAACGAAGTCATCCACGAGGGGTGGGTATTGAAAAAAATCATTTTGACAAAAAAGTAAACTCTTCTTTCACACAATTCTCAATAAATTTCCAACTCAGTTTTCCATTTTTACTGACATCGTTTTCAAGATGATGGGTCTCGTTAATTTAGCCGTCCAATAATAATTGTAAAAAAATCATCCCCCAAAACTGCAAAATAGTACCTTCATTATTTTCGTTGTACAAACTTGCGTCCCTTCTGGTACGAAGGAGTCCGGAAATCCTACGCTCCTGAAGTACGTGTTGTTTTTTGAAATTGTGTCAGAGCAGCTTGCTATGACTTTTCTCGCATCGTTAAAATCATTGATGTATCATCATCGTCGTCGTCATCGTCGGCGTTAACATTTTATACATCGAGTGTTGTAAGATTCAACAGTACACAGCAAGTGTAATGTTTACAATCCAAAGAAAAAAAACAAAGGAGCACAGCATTATCTACCATTACCAATGGATGAGCGAATTGCGTAATGCGTAATAGACAAGCGCAAAAATCTTGACTGTCTTTTGATCAGTTCAGTGGTCTCAAATCAAATCTTCTTATAATGTAGGCAAACACACCACGACGCCATGCGTAATGCGAGTGCGTAACAGAAGAAAAAACAGAACAGACAGCATCTTTTGCTAGCTGACCAACATCGTTCGATGATTTTTGCGATACAAGCTAAATGTTCTTGTTTTATGTAGCGTAACTCATAGTTGATGGCAATAAATACGTAAGTAATTCAAGACTTTACTGTATTATAACTGCTGGCAAAGTGATTGCAAAAAGGTGAGAACGTATATACACACTTGCACTTTCGTTATAGAGCCTTCAGCTCTGAAAGGGTAATAGAGTCGTTGGTTTACTTTCAAGTACTACTGTTACCAACAACAGAAAAGAATTAAATACATATATATGTCTATAAGATATTCTGAATGGAAAGTAAGCGTGCATTTTGCTAACTGAGCGGTTTGTCTAGCTGACTGTTTTACCAATGTAGACGTTCCGAAATTGAGATCATGCTAAGTAATTAATGTTGCATGTTTCATAACGTTTTCCCTCCGGTTTCCTCCCACTTTTTTAACAAAACGTTTATTCCTCTTGTTGTTACAATCAAATGGGCTTACTACTATATACTTTGATAAATAATTTGCGTGTACTTATTGCAATGGTGCGTATATAATTTTGTTAATTTCTATTCCTGCACTACATTATCTAATCTTTTCCCCTTGCCATTTGCCACCACACACACCTTTAGATTTATGGTGGTGTTGTTGGACAAACCTGTAGTCACGACACATAATCAATCCCAACTCCCAAACCAAAATGATGGGCAATTTGTTGTTGTACGTGAACAATAAGAGAATTTTCAATTTCATTGTAATATCCTCGATGGAGTAATCAATAGATTACTTGTATCGTTGTATCTATACTAATTACATCTTGCAATTGCGATTGTCAGGCAAATAAATCAATACACATAATATACAGATGTGCATACACATATAGAGTACAATGGCCCACATTACGCATGCCACACATTGCGGCTACAAATTTACAAGCCACATTTAACTTACAGACACAACAGACACCAAATCCGGAGGCACACATCCCTTTTGGCAATCCATTTGCGTGTTTGCACTGCGCCCTATATATGGGGAAGAAATTTACAACAATGAGTACTACTGAATGAAACAAATGTTACTATTACTCCTACGTAGAGGTGTAGTTGGTGGACTGTAACTTTTAAACTAAACTAAATGTATCTAAATGTTCATTTATCCGACTTTTGCAGGCACAACCCATTGTCTCCTTTGACTAGTACGTAACTTTAGCTGTATTTTCTGCTGCTGGTGGTTAAAAACACTTTAAAAAATAAAAACTCAAACCCCTTTACTAAAGATCCTTTAGCAGCTTCACCAGTATTTACACGTAACAGTAACAGTATAAAATTAAAATCACACAAACATAACAGGTTTCGAAATTTTATGCAAAATGTTAAGCACATGGGATAATAGAACACATCAATTTTTAAGCTGTCCAAATGCGCATCCCATTGAATTTTGCAGTGATTCACCAAAATTTTCCTTTTCTTTTCAATTAATGGGTCAAGTGGAAGTTGAGTATTGCATATTACATTTCAGCTCACCCCATGAAACAACAGTTACGAATAGTATTTATGTACACAAGAAGTCAACTTACCTTGTGAAGCAGCTGCCAATTTCGTGAGAATCCGATGAAGCACAGGGTTCATTTCCAATTATTACAATGAATGGCAGCCCTATTTCCGACAAGATGATTACAAAATTACTAGCACATAAAATACCGCGTAAATAAATGATGTCAAAGTGTCAATTTTGCACTTTTCTTGATAAAAATTACGAACATTTTGATGTACGATCCTTGTAATCAGTTTTTGGGTTCATAACAGGAGGAAACGCAAAGTTATGTTTAAGGGGCCATAGGAGAAACATTGCTTCGATTACCAAACCAATAGTAAGTGTTTTCATTGCAGAAAGTTTCGGATTGTATTGACTCCGTGTTCTTTACTGGTAGAAATCTAAGTAATAAATGACCAATGACGTAAAAAATATTTGTTTACCCATTGTACTTTGTCCATTTTGAAGGTCATGCAAATTTCAATATTTCATTTTCGGTCCAAGAGAAACAAGCATACCTAATATGGATTGAATTGAATCACGAATGAACTTGTAGTGGCGCAGAACACACAATCAATCTTGAATGAAGCGGGTAAATTGCCTGTGGAGGAGTGTTAATGTTGATACCATCTTTTATTAATACGCGGACTGAATAACAGTTGACAATACAGCTAGAGCGTCTGTATGTGCTATTTGTCCTAAAAGCATTTTGTAAATTTCCATCCTCACACTTTCGGAAAAACCCCTGTCAGGCTTACCATCGCATCATTATCTTATTCAGCGGCATGCAAGTAATTAGACAAGAACTTATGAATAAAAATGAAGTGTGAAATTAGTTTTTGATCATTTATTCATCATACTGATCATTATCACCTATTATTTGATCATCATTCAATTCTTTACAATGCCATTTTGTTCGAAAGCGAAACAAACTCTTTTAGAACCGTACTTAATCTTAGCATATTAAGTAACCGAATTGCATGGATGAGTGAAGTCAATTGCGTGTTATCATCGCTGGCCAGATGGGGCATAACTGGTTCATTCCGTTCTCCGTATTGCACTATTGCACTCATCAATAAAATGAATTCGAATTTGTAAAACATGCGTCTATTTTCAACGATATCGAAGAATCCTTAGATAAGTACCAAGGCTTTAGCATCTGCAGAGATCTCCTTTCTGTAGTCACACATTCACCAATGCAATGGGAGGGGCCGTCAAGGTGTTCTTAGCAGAAACCTCTCTACAGTGCAGTAGCAAGATGTCGGAAACGGCCGTAATTATTTGTTTGTTGTGATCAGAGCTATTTTGCTTTTCTATCCTAATGTATACATTTTGCTAAACTTGCATGCATTTGCATATTATTTCTTTAAATATTGAACTTGGAATTCGGAAACTGATTCTCGACATGTCGTTATTATCAAGCTGTGGTTAATGTCTCAGGTCAACGATTAGCTTTCATCCTCCGTATGATAGCAAATCAGAGATGACGCAACGACAATTCAATGTACAACTACTTTTATTTTCGTATGCATCTCCCACATGAATTCATTATAGAAAGTTAAATATAAACCCGTGTTCAGCATCTTTCCATGTGTTGCTATCCTTTTATACGAGCAAACACTACTGATGAGATGAATTATCCATATTCCCTAGAGATCCGATATTCTAATTCGAACGAAACGACATTACCAAATGCTTAAGTTTTTCAAGATTAAAACAAGCAAATTAAATGGACATATATGCTATTATAGTGATATTTCAAATAGGAAGACAAAGTTTTTCGAGTTAAAGCCAAAAACAAAGAGTAAGGCATAAACCTACTTTTCGACTATCTCAAGTATGGAGTGACACTGTTAAGAAATCACAAACATATATTGTCGAAGTGCAAATACATTCCCATGACCAACATCCTATCTACGTTGTGATTTCTTTGAAACAAACAACTTACACTAACCAGCATTATCGCGGTTTGAACTATCAATATATCTTATATATTCCTTTTGAAAAGGCAACAAACATGGTATACTATGATTGCTTTCGTATAAATATTTATTAGCTAACTGTAAACGTATTGTTCTTGGCTTCATTCATGCTGCTTTTGCAACAATTGAAAATTATATTCCCTATTACGTACGTGTTCACCTCATCAACATAAACACGCATACACAAATCACACACTGTATTCTATTATAGTATACGTATTGTAGTAGCTGATACGTTGGCAGGCACTTTTAGACATAATGCCTACTTTTTTTGGAGTTTACATTGTATTATTTTACACTAATACAAAAAGGCACAGAGAACGAGTTTTCGACATTTATTGGGAAGCGCGGCGACGGCACAGTATCATCATCGACCAGATTCAGACTTGTAATTATATACTATCGTCCATCTTACATTTTTCATTTATTGCTGCACTATTGGTTTCAAATTGGCATAGTTTTTGTGAAAAATTGCGTACTGAACTGAAATGGACAATGATGTTGCGTAATGACTACTGCTACTAATGTTCTGTTTGCTCGTAAGCTGTGCATTTTTTATGGAACATGCGGTGCATGTCTCTTTATCTACCAGAGTCTCGAAATTCGAAATAAATGGACTGTAACATTGCGTGTGTAATAATCAAATCAGGAAAAGGGACGTTGATTACAATAATAATTTTTTATTGATTCATCTTGTTTCTGAAGTCTGCTGCGTAAACTCAAGAGCATGATTGATATTAAATTTCAAATTTAAGAGAAAAAATTTTATTGTAGGGAGTGGCGACAAATACCTTCAATTGTCTCTCGAATAGACTCTTCTCTTCTTAATTTGAACGTACACATTTCGTAAAAAATGGCCACATTCTAACATTCCACATTCCTTTTACGCTATTTGACTGATGTTGCTTGATGTTTACTTTTTGTTCATTTATCTTTTTCTAACTCCAAGTCTGGCCAGGCCACTGCCACTTGCAATTGAAGAAGTAAATAAGAATGTGAAATAGCTTTTGTGTAAGAGGTAACGACAAGAAAACAAGGATAGATCGCACGCAGCAGCAGACCATCAGATGAACAGGAGCACATGGGTGACATGGATAAGAAATGAAGAAGTGTTCTTGACTACATTTTGTACTGTGGT
>JAHZNE010006688.1:0-11682 GCA_027744055.1 Callyntrura sp. NNG-2020
CAATTACAAATTACAAATTACAAAATGTAATTGTCAATTACGTAATTGACAATTGTAATTGGTAATTTACCTGTCTCTGGTTTTTTGTCTCTGCTGCTGTAGGTAGATAAGTTTGTTTATTGTCAGGTCAAATACACATTTCAGAAAAAGCATTTCCTTTCCTTACCTATTATGCAAATACGAATGACCAATAGGTTCAAAGTTGATTAGTGATCTACTTTTGCAATACATACCTATTTCATAACCAGTGGAGCAGTGCCGATGATATAAAGAACAAAAATACAAATGATGTTTGCTGCTATCTTCACTAATTCTTGTGAATATCTGATGATACTATAAGGGTCAACCAAGATAGTTTGCCTGTAGCAAGCATTTTTGAGTCCTTACTGATAATCGACAAACACTTTTCTGTTTACTATGGAATGCCTCATAACCATAACAAAAATACATAGCATAATGGAGCATCTCAAAGAATCTGTATTTCCTACAAAAAAGTAAAGAGCAAATCCCGTTTTCTAATATTACATGTAAAATCTTCTAATGTTCCTTTAATCATCTTTTTGCAATCGAAATACCATATAGGCGTAACGAAAAACGCGTTTTTGTATTTCCTTCAACGTACATGCGTAATTATTTTTTAATGTGAACTTCAACGCCAAGTCTATTTAATCTAAGTCCTTTTATGTGCTCGAAACTCGAAACTGAGAGCTGAACAAGGGCATCAGAGCTCTACATCTAATATATCACCATGCTTGGCCATGTATTAATATGTGATCATAACAGATCACTAACTAACAATAAGTGGATATTTACTTTAAACTTTCAAGCGAGAATGAATGATTTGTATTTCAGTGTTAATTTGTTCAGTCAATAATAGTCTGATTGTAACACAATAACATTCTATGAAAAACAAACTTAACAAGTGAGTTCTACCGTCTGTGGTAAAAACAAGAAATCAAAATACCAATTTAAATTACCAGTCGTAGCGAATTTTACATAAATATAACTTTTTGTGAGCCGTGTTTTCCATCGACATCGTTGCTGCCCAGCGACGCACACATCTTCGATGTGTAAACAATCTAGTACTCATGCAGTTTTCTGAAGCGCTGGTACAAATATTAATTATTCATTATTTGGTTGATTGAACATTTTAATATTATCAGGTATTTTCGTGTCGGTATCAGGTGTTTCGAAAACATTTCATCCACGTGCACGTCTTGACATGCATTTATAAATAGTACAAGGTAATATTTAAAAGCGGCAACAGGTTATTGTGATCTGGGATTGAATACTTAAATTAACACTTACAAGGTGTATAAGATTAGTTTAGTATTTTTTATTTTATTTGATGCTTGTGCAGTTAAAGAGTGCGAGTGTACAGTACACATATAAGTGGATGCTTCAATATAGAGTTTTTAAAAATTATTAATTACAGCCAATTCACAAGTTACGGAGGTATGCTAAATTGATCTACTTTTTACATAATTTTCGCAAACGGAGCAACGAAGTGCTTTCTGTCGTAGTATGTATACATATCTCTTTTCGAGGAATCATGTACGAGACTATTGCGAAAAATATTTAACTTTAATGCCATTTTAATAAAGGTAACATATGTGTTCAAATTTTCTATGCAGATGTTTTCTATTCTGTTCTAATTCCAATGAATTCTCACTTAGTACTAGTACCAAGAACGAATCTTTTGAATATAAATGGCGAAAATTACTTTGTACAAATTTTTAACACACTGCATACACAAGTGTGTATTTTTGCACCTAGAAATACATATTAGGAGGGCTAACTTAACAACAGCGTTGTGTTGCTATATGACATGGCAGGGCATGTGACATGTCATGTATTTAACTGAGATCGATATATACACAGTAGAATAGGTAATAGGCCATGGTTTGTTGATTGCATCTGTAATGAATAGTCAAAGAAAATGCATATCATGAGATCTACTGCATAAAGGACAAGGAAGGTCTGTAAATATTGTTGTAATGATGTCAATTGTTCACGGACACAGATCCAATTTTATTCGTATAAATTTGTATTTTATGCACACAAGAGTTTATAAAAGCTTCTACGTGGAATGGTAGAGAATTTAATTTTTGATTTACATGAAGCTCACCCTTACAGAAGAAGCTCTTAAATTTATGGCCAGTGGTATTATCATCTGAGCAAATACGTCAGAATGAGCAACATGAAAGAGAGGTAATGTTTACCTATCATTAAATTCGACAGCAGTTTTTAATTATGGTTAGTGGTTTTCACATTTTCTTTGAATAACTACATTGCAGAAATAAATGAACTTTGGTTAACTGTAAACTTTGACCCTGTCATAACCCCATCGGCGTTGAGGCGTTCCTTTCCTATTATAGTTTTTGCTGTCAAAGATGACTTAAATTTTCCCATCTAATACTGTGAACGCAACGTAATGGGGCCTTCCCCGTTTTCTAGGTAACCTTTCTATTGGTTATATAGTAAACAATGCTGTTTTTCAGGATGGTGTCTGTTTAGGTCATGGCAAATCGGACGATTGGATATCAGAAGATATATATAAACGCTTCACAGAAACGGACTCTAGACCACTTACACCTGAACAATACTCAAAACGAACTGCTAGTCTGCATAGGTCTAGCAGGTAATACCTGATACTTATTCCTTTGTCTTTATTCAAGATGAACAAATTATTTAATGATTTTTTTGAAAGCAAATATATGCAGTGATTGAGCGCATGACGTACTCGTATATGAAGAACAAGTATATTTAATGTTTAGAGCCGCGTTGGAGAAGACAAGAAGATGTGTTACTCCGGAACCGGATACGAAGCAATGCCAATTCCACAACCGTCGGGTACTAATACTGGATTTAAGAAGGGTAAAGAGTGTTGATGCTATTACCCGTCAAAACAGTATAACGACGGGTGAATCGGCGGACTCAACATACGGCGATTACGATAACGACAACAGGAGTTCTTCTGTGAACCGTGACTCCGCAAGCATTTTTCATCATTCAACACCGCGAAATTTTTCGGTTTCACGATCGACCAGTCCTAAGGGAAGTTCCAGCAAACAACGAAGTCGCCTTAAGAAACCTAAGGAAAGATCTGGATCGCCATTAGCATACGAAAGATCATCAAGTCCAAAAATTTTGGAAGGGGTACACTTTTCTTTGCTTTCTTTGCCGAATCCTGATGCATGCAATAGTTTTAAATATCAACGTGTAAATACAAGCTCGACATTGTTGACAGTATTCTAGGCCAGTCATTCTAGCTTGCGTTGGTTCGCCTATATATTTCAAGCTGCATAATAGCAAAAACAATGTTAATATTTTTATATGACAATTCCATTGCTATTGGATACTCATCCTCCACTGAGAACACATCCTCTCCCCACCATATTTCCTACATTTTTTGTTGTGAAACAGATTCGTCCATGTTTTCTTTACGACGAGGTTGTTGGGAGCAAAAGACGGTTTGGACTGCAGGTTCCATAAAAATTACATATCTGTAAAAAACTAACCCGAGCTGAGTGAAGAGAAAATCGGAAAAGATCTAAACATCACACACTTCGTTGGTAAAAGATGTAACCAAAAGGAAGTAATTTACGTCTTTAAATGCCTTTTCAGTCTACAACGCCTCCTTCGTGCAATATTAACCTCAACAACAAAAAAGACTGTGGGTTTTGAACGATACAAATCACTTTTTGATGAAAACATATTATGCACGCCTCCTACATTCCACCCGCACACTTGAAATTTGATTTTTTCTCCGTGTTCTATTTTATTCCATGGGAGTAGTCCAATGATGTACATGACCAAACAAAGGAAGATGGAATAAAAGGGGTCTGCTTGCGTGCTCAAGAAGCATTTCGACTTTGTCCACTTGAACCAACTCTTAAGCAAAGAATAAAGCAATAAATAGTGCTGTCTTTTTTTCAACAAAAAGCTTCCATTTTCCACTTGAGTGGAAGAGCAAACATGTCAGAAGTCAAAGAGAGATACTAATTCCTATCGTTCACTCTTCCAAACTTGTTTTCAAATATAAAATATAGGAAGAAACATCTCCCATCTCCCGGCTAAGCCTACCCAACCTGCCTGTCCTCGAAATAAAATAAAATGTACCTTGGAACAATACTGAATTACCGCATGCTATCTAAGGTAGCTGCAAATAGCAAATAAAGATAGACAACACATTTATGAGAAGCTAAACGGCTCGCCGCCGATGACCTTTTCCAGTCTTGGTGATTGTAGTTAACAATTCAGCTTACAGTAACATGTTAGTGTCGAGAAAGTAACGAAGCTGAAAAAGGTTTTTATTGTCTTTTGCGGAAAGACTAACACGAAGTGAAAGAGAAGCGTTATATTTGACATTGAAAATCATCCAACAAAAAACTGTGTTCAAACAGTATTCTGCGTATGTCAGTCCATTCCCAAGGGTGCACATTCGTATACTAGGGATTGAATGTGTTTGCCGGGTGGCGGACAATCTTGACTAGTGCATTATTTTCAGTTATTTGGGTAAAAATTATTGGGTCCGTGATGAAGTCACTGGCCATGTTTAATAAAATGTATATTTGGTTTTTACAAATCTGAGATAATATTCGTAATATTGGCCCTTGTACAAGAATATGTGTCCATGGGACCGGACTGAATACTTGGAGTATGTGGTATAGGTATTAAAGAAGCAATCACAATTTATATTTGTGAATTGTGTGATGTGTTGAGTACTCCAAATGTCTGTTCGGTTCGAAAAAGATAAAAACGGAGGGAAAGCAAAACAGACCAGTCCTGTTCTGACTATCCCCAAGACAATACATCTTTGCACTTGATTCTTGGTTATGTGCTGAAAAAGTGTGCTCGCTTTGTAGAATTTGCAAACTACGCAACTTGTACCTGTTTCTATTGTTTCTAAAACGTTTGGAATTTTTATGAGTATGACATCAGAGATAGGCGTGACCAAGGGTACACAAAATGACATACTGCCTGACGAATTCCTACAATTTCTGTCAAAGAATTACAAGACCATTAATGACATAGAACGAAAGGTACAACAATTTCAAAATGATTCTTGGGGCGACTTTTACAAGAAATTAGGCTGCAGAGATTGGAGAAATATGAGGCTACGCGCGACAAAATGTGATTCTGTGGACTCTTGTTTTAGCGACAAGGACATAAAGAAAGTGATTCGTGCCAAGTTGAAGCCGAAATTAAAAAGAATAGAGTCCAACGAGCAAATAGACATACACGATGACACTTTTAATGAGCTAACAACCGACACAAAGGATGTGGGTATTGATTATACTTACCTTGTACATAGCTTCCCGTTGACGTACTTTGCGCAAGAAATCTACAATGCGGAAAGACATGAAGAAAAGAAAACTCAGGAATTTTCTACAGTTATATCGCAGTTCAGGGTATCATCCCAATCTCAAATTCCGACGGGTTCTTCAGTATTGGTAAAACTTATGGTAGAGGGTTGTAGGTATCCACTAATTGAACGGGATTCAAACACTACTAGTGTTGAGGCAACGAAAGACAGAAAAGTTAATTGCACGCCAAAAACGCGACTGGAAGAAAGTCTTAATTACCAAATCAACGACTGCAGTTCAGACGATTGTTCATATAGTAACACAACAGATAACCCTAATGTTTTGAACGAACGCTCTTCACCAACACGACACTTACTTACAGTAAGATCACTATTAATCTCCTTGACTGTTGTATTTAAATGATGGTGTTACGACTACGACACAATAGTTGTTGAGAAAATTCAACACCGTTGCATTATAATGTAAAATACAATTAAATATTTCGTATCCGCCAAAGGACTGTTAGGTTTTATCTTTCAGAACCAACGGGGACGGGCAAAAGAAATATTATAAGTTCTTCTTTCTTTCGTTATTCTTTTAAGTATAAGCTGGAAACGTTTTTGGTTCCTCAGATACTCTGATAATATAAAAAATTGTCAGTGAAACGCACCAGTGGAAGATAAATTTTGGGATGACGACATAAGCCACTTGTCTTACACAATATTTTATTTCTATAAGAACTTAATAATGACTTATAGTTTAATCGTATTCATCAATAATGTAACCAATCACAATCTGGAGTTCATTGAAGTCCCCACAAATACTGTCAATGAAAAAAGTACCTCGAGGTGAAAGTGACCGACTATGATGATGGTGCAACACATGATTGTTTTTTGCTTGGAAATAAAATCCTTTTCATCTCGAGGTACTTTACTTCACAGGTAATAAATGTACTTTCTGGAATCACAAACAATATTGTTTTTTTATACAGTTAACGCTACCGCCCCTGCATCAATCAGTGCTAACTTTACTTGGGCAAAAATCAGGGATCAAATCGTCACCAAGGAACCAAGTAATTCATGAACTCGGCACAGCTTTTGACTCATCTTCCAGTCACCAGAAAGCAAAAGTAAGTGAGAAACATGTGAAAGTACGGATTTATAGTTTAATGAGAGCACTCGGCTGTTAGAAATTTGAAAATGGCAAAATGCATGTAGAAAGTAACACATACAGGATGTGTGTTGTGTGTAGGAAATCAAGTGAAACTTTGAAGAAAAAAGATTTTCAGTGATTTGTAAAAAAAACACTGGTGAAGAAAATGTGCAGTTTAATGAATTGGCTGCTGATTGATATCAAATTTAAGAGTGTCAGGAGTTAAGACTGGATGTCATCAAGAAGTATATAGCGCACTTTCCATTTTTGTAGCGTCAAATTGGACAATTACTGTTACTACTCTATATGTCACATACTGCTTGCATTTTGTGTAAATTTCTAACAAGCGATGACCTTCCATAATTCACTTCCGTCATCGCGCTGGACTGATTTCCAATAATGTTGGAAACGTAATAGTCGAAGGATAATCTCATTTGGCCCCTTTTATGGTGTCCGTCAGATTTCTTTGTCTTCCATTCAAAGTAATTAGTTCATGGATTCACTGTTTTTATGTTTGCATGCAACGTTTTATTTCTAAACGCCCCAAGTAGTTAAGGCGACATGGTCGGAAGAAAAAGACTAAGGAGGATGGAAAAGAAAGTGAGGAGAAGGAGGTTGAAAAACCTGATGTGACATCCACAACGGACACCAGAGGTGACAACGATGAACTCCAGGAAACTCAACTGAACACGTTACAAAATGATGATGACTTGGAGGCGGACGAAACAGAAGAAACGTTCATAACATCACCTACTTACTTTAAAGAAATTAAAAGTTTACGTGATGTTTTAGATAGTCATTTATGTAAGGACCAGTGGAGTCAGAAGGTAACGTTCACTATAAAAATGGATCGGGGAAATTAAGTTTATAAGACCTTGTATGTAAATGCAAAAGAAATGTTCAGATGTGCTGTCCGTAAGATGTAAAGGGATGTATTTTACAACGGAACACTTGCACATTCAATTCAGAATTGTCAGTGTGACAATATTAGCCACCTGTAGCAAGGAACTTGGACAATATTCACCCAACTTTTTTATGACATAAAACTGAATATACTTTTTCAGTCTCACTTTGAAGGATACATGTAACGTTACCCAGATTTTAGTTATACTAATACAAATGGTATTAATATTTTAAAGCCAGACAACTAAAACTAAGTAGGTTCTTTTTAATGGATGAAATATTTGGCCGCTTACGTGATATAAAAATATACTCTGTATTATTGTCCAGAGAAGCTGGAAATGAGTACCAATATGACACCCTTTGATGTATTGGCAATGACAATGTGTAATGCATAAGATCTCGTAGCTCAATTTCTTACACTTTTTGCTTGAGTCTGATTAGGGGTGAGTCGGACAGAAATTTTCACTACTGAATTTACAATTTCTTCTTGAATTCTTCCGTTCTATTCAACCATTCTTTTAACTTAACCAATATATATAACCCATATCTATCGATTTCCTAAAACAAAATTCCTTTTGCTTCAGGAGGGAATGAACCTTACCTCAAAGCGTACTAGCGTACCCCGGGGGGTCGATCTTGAATATATATTCAAATCTGACCGAAACATAGGCCACAGCTATCCATTCTCGAAAACAGAATTCCAAAATTTATTTTTCTTTAAGAGTGATCGCGCTGATAAACGGCCGGACACGAAAAATCATTCTTAAAAGTATCTATCCAGCTATCTACGTAGCTTTATACGACAGGTTATAATGAGGTATATTAGACATGCTTATTCACATCTTTCTGAATTCATTTTACAATTTTTAACAAGCAATATTCTCAAAGCTAAATATTTCTTTGTCGGGCGAATTTGTATTAATGTTCATGTCCGAATCTTTTCGCTATAGCCACCGGTTTGACCAAATTTTGCGTGTTTGCTCACCCTTAACTCTGGCCGGCAAAATTGGTAATTCGCGGTATTTTTGCATTAACTATATGTTGTAAGTATATGTTTACATAGGTGGCTCCTACCTAAGCAAAAAATTGCAAGGGAAAGTCATTCTGCATTAGGTAGATGGCTCCTTTAAAATGCAAAAAAATCACGTATTTCATTCATTTACAAAGATCTCCGCTACGGCATTGCGAGTTACATATAAAAAAATTTTTTATTTAGCAGCCATCCGCACTATATGGAAATGTGCAAGAGTCAAGTACTACGCTCGACCTCCCATATACATAGTATTGATTCGGATCTACTATATTTCTTGGTTTAGCATTCCTTAATGTATTATAATATAAAACACCTTCGAAATTAAGTTATTCTTTCATCGATTTCATACACCTTCTAACATTTAGTTTGGCGGCCACGTTTTCTCATTCAATTACTATGCAATTATTAATCAATTCGAAAACGTTTTCTGCTATGAAATTGAACATAAAAACTAATGGATACTCTGAAAGAAATTAATAAGAACAAATGGTCTGGCAACAGCTTTTCAGCAAAATTTTTGCTACTTTTTATCGTAAACGTCCCTTCAGAAGACAGCCTTCCACATCATTCAAGGGAAAACTGATTTGGAGAATTCAATATATATATGCTTGTATACTACCAAGCTGGCCCAATTTCATAAAAATAACAGGCTGACAAATTGCCTGTTTTTTAAGTAGTCACTGTTGGTTACTCATGCATTTAAATGGACAATTTTTGACAAGTTTGTGAACGTGTCGGGCTTGTAATTTTATGAAATGCTGTCCAGGTTTAGTTCAGATCGGTAAATTCCTGTGGGTAGTATTGGAAAGGGGGTTTCAAATTCCAAGGTCATCATCAAGAATACCAATAGAATGGGAACGAGTTTAAAAGAATAAAAATAGAAGAAGGCTTGGAAGGCAACAAACTTTGCAAATTTACGCAAGTGATTCATTGTACTATTCACTATTGGCTCCATCAAGTATATACGAATGTAAATACTGCGTAGAACCGAATTCTTCGAAACCAAAGATTAACATGAATATTGGTTTTTTGTGCCACTTTAATGAATTGATAGTGATTTCATTGTAATAAATTATGGTAAAATCATTTTTATAAAATTAAGGTCAATGCCAACTTCAAAATTCTGGTTGGTTTTACTTATACAGGAGATGGAAACTCTTAGCGAAGAAATACTAAACTTATCGGTTGGTTTACAAAAATATCAAACAGAATTTAAGTCCAAGTCGATAGCCATCGGTGAAGATTCGTGGTTAGCCTTTCCACGAACTTGCACCCACACAACAGCAACATTTGGTATCCCATCCAACACAACGATTCTCAATGGTAATATTTATACTTATACTTAAAATGTAGTTCTTTTTAAATACTTATTTGTAGATTGTGTTATGAAATTAGCAGTACAGGTAACAAACGTACTAACAAGTTCAAGTAAGTTGAATTCCCTTCTTGTTAAATATTTGTACATTTGGGTATAGGAATGTTTTTAGTGTTAATTGTAGCCTTGTGGAGCCGGTATATATTACCACCTTCATGATTGCACGTATTTGAAGGAAGGAAATTTGAATTTGTACAGGGTGTCCATTTATAGCGGGGTAAAACGTAATTGTTAATTGTTTTACATAAGCAATATAATTCATATCATACTTGCCATATAAGTATTCTTCATTTTGCAGAAAATGTTTAATGGTTTCAATTCATGCTAAAGTTAAAGTTAAAAATCAATAGTATGAGTGCTTTTGTACCTTACACTACTGCTATTATGAATGTGGAAGCACTCAATCTCACAAAACGATTTTAAGTATACGAGTACACGATTTGTAATAATGTATTAATTCTGGGCATAATAAATATATAAAAAGTGCAGATGGCATTTAAAATGACAACATTAGATTTATATCAGGGCTCGGGTTATAACCAGGTCCAAGATTCCTAAATTTGAAGCTCTTTAACCCGAACTGTTCCGAAAATTACTATTCTATTCCGAACTCGATTTGCATTAATTATTATGCTAAGCAAGAAAGGACCTAAATTGTCATGGTATGTCAGTGAAATAGACCTGGCACCTACTTGATGTTTTCTGAATCACGCATGGGTGAATTTAATTTAATTGGCATTGTTGGTACAAAATTGTAGTAAGTCAACGTAGAATAAAAATAAATAGTACAAAACAAACAATGATAACATGTATATATGTAGTCATGTAGTATCTTATATTGTCAATGTCCTGTAAAATATGTTACCAGACTTAACTCCGGTGGACTACTTAAGAAGCCATGTTGCAATAACCGAGCCTCGTCTACATCTGTATAATTTAATTTATCAGCGATACCGCATTTTGGAGAATCCCACAGGGACTGTAATTTCGGTTAAGGTTAGCTAGAGAGTTGACTTATTGTTATTAGTTTAATTAATTATACATGCTATTTTGTAGCGTAATTTTTCATTTTAGTCTCTGCAGCGAGCAGTGACAGAAGTACTTGGAAGACCTTTTCAAGATGAAGAAATGGGACAATTGCAAACTGTATATTTGAATGTACAGGACAATTTCGAGTTGGATACAAAGGCATTTGCTGGAATCTGTGCGTTCTGTGAGCGAATCTTTGGGAAATATATACTTGAAAAAAGGACGGAATGTATCGTTTGTTCCAAGCAGCGAGGTGTTGACAAGGAAAGGTTAAATTGTAAATCATATTATGTCATACTGAGAATTGTGTGCTATGATACTTAAAGTTATGGTGTAGAGGTACCTGCTAAAGATCGTTTTACGTAGAGCTTTCTTCGACAGTTATCTTTTCGAGAAACTAGTATTAAGAACTGTAGTGTGCCTTATTATCGTTGTGTGTGTCTGTTAACCCCATCCGGTCGTCCGACACCAAAGTAACTCGTAAACCAAAACGAATTAAAAAACAGGTCAATCTGCGAGAGGGGAAGGAAGTGGTAAAATGTAAAACATCTCTAAATGAAACGTTTTATTTACGCTCGACTTGTCTGGGGCATTCAACTGTCAAAGAATGCACGTTGTGGTAGAATATTGGAATCTTTGACTTTGAATTTTAGTGTAGCATATAATGCCCAAAGTTGGTAAAATTAATGTTCGTTAGGCATATACGTAAGTTTCCTGATCAGTAAATGCATGTGGGCTACAAAAGTGAAAGTACAATTTTAAATGGGTAAATCTTATTTGGGTAGACCAAATAATTAATTTTCCAGAGAATAAAATTATTTTTCCAGAAAACGTCGCTTATCATCTGGAAAAGTTAGGATCCTAACTCAGCCAGAGATTAA
>JAHZNE010006689.1:0-24309 GCA_027744055.1 Callyntrura sp. NNG-2020
TACTGTCCGTGTCCGTCCACGAATGTACGTATCATGTCCGCGTCCGACAAAATTTGTCGGACATGGACATGGACACAGATTTGTCCGACATTGTCGGACACTTTGCTCACCCCTAGTGTGTACTAGGACATTTTGTTATGACATTGATGAAGATATATACACATACACTACTATATCTGTACTTATTATATTTAGTCCAGCAAACTGGCGATAATTTGGTTAAAGACAAAAAATTCAATGACGCTTTATACGAAACCATATAATGATAGTGATAGTTATGATGGAAAATGCTTAATTATATATGCTCATCAGCTCATTTTTCGTTCTGCTGTGTTGTTGTGCCACCAAGTAACTAAATAAAAATGGCGTGTGTGAATTGGAGTGAGTGAATTGCCTGAAAAATAAAATTTGATTGATGTTGTGTTACCCCAAACGATGTAGAATTGGTATGACTGGGGACTGTTCTTTTGTATTAAATCGTTCAGTTCGTTTTTTTTTCAATATTACTGTACTGTAGAAGCACATAGAGATGCCATATAATTTGATGTGCTCCATGGCAGGGCTGACAGGATGCGATGTAATCTAGTGGTACTCACAAAGATAAGTATGCTGGTTTATAGCCCACAACAAACGTTTGCCATTTTAAATTGTTTTTATCTTGTATTCCCACCGGTGACAGGAAATTTTAGCGAATGAAATGTCCTTTTTCAAAATGCGCAGTGGATTTTAATGATGCAATAAATGTCAATTATGAACCGTTGAATTAATTTTGACGATATCAGCAGCAATTAATATTAATATAATTAATCCATTGCGGAAAATCATGTTTTTTAATTAATTTTTCAAATTATAAAATTGTTGACAAACAACTTACGGTTTCTTCAGCCCCCCCCCCCTCACTAATTGCGTTGTGAGTGAAAGATGTGAATGTGGCAATCGAATACTTGTATAACTTTTATCAAATGTTACCCGCTGCAAATCTCAGAAAACAACAAATGGTTTCTATAAATATATGCTTTTTGCAGTTTGTATCAGTTATGTTGTGCTTAAATATCTCCAATCTCCAGTGTTGATGGAAAGCTAAGTTTATTAAAAACTCATTAAATTTATTTGTCCATCCGAAACACTTTCTCCGCAGCAAACGAAGAAAGCACGACGTAGAGATGATGGTTTAAAATGATTTTGTAAGGATGCTTCACTCCACCCCAGTTGTGCTGAATTCCTCCCTGCTTTTGTTTACAACTTTTGTGTGGTGTGGTGAAAATGAATTTAATGAAAGTGCGCGTCCCAGAGAAGCAAATGAAATTTATGCAATTAAATTAATTGGGGTGTCCGCATTATGCTTCTGTTGTAGTTTTGTACATAGAGGTACCTTAAAACTTTCTCGTTTTTATTTACTTTTATCCCTTTCACAGTCAACACATTCCATGTATATGTATATATAGATATGTACCTATACTATACATAATATCAGAAATACACAATTTTATTCTTAGTTTTTACAAAATTTCGAAATATTTTGTAAAATCTGCTGTCACAATGTGTATACTTTCCTCTCCTTCCAATTTCGACTCAATTCTATAAACCCACACACGTTCCCACATTCCCATCACCCTTTATCCCCTCCACCAGCTCCTTAATGTGTGTCACCTCTTCCGCAAAAATACTTTCTCTCTTTCAGGTCGATCCAGCGAATCTGATGGCGGTGAGCCATCAAATCACACGTCGTGTTATTCGTTGCCTTTCACTTTCTGTTACATTCCCTTCTTGACATGAAATCATTTTTATACCTTGTTGTTGTACTATCACGCTCTTTTTGTAAAATCAACAGTAATATTGGTTGAACTTACGTTAGTACTGTATTATTATTCTATACGGTAAATTTTAAATGTATAGCATAGTATTAATATTGTAATTACAACATAATTATGAATGATATAATACTTGTGTAGGAAAATGAAATAAAATTATATTTCGAACAAATACAATCATAAAGACGAACTTGACTATTTTTTTATTAAATTACAGTGATTTGTGCTTACTACTTAAAAATGAAAGTAACTCATTAATAATTAAGTAAAAAATAACTCATCCAACTATAAACCTTTCACATTCCATCGGTTTGTATCATATTTCATCATCTCTGTCACCAGAGAACATTGTCGCATCAAACATTAAAAAACATTAACCAATGTAATTAAAAGTACTCCTCTAAAACAGGTAAGAGTTATATGGTTACTAATCTAATCTTAGGTATGCATATACAGCGTTCTGAGTATTATCTAGATGTACAGTAAAGTTTTGTAATGTTTTATAATACATACATGCTTACATGACTAGACATATGGTACTTAGCAGAAGTTGTTGTGCGTAATAGTTAACCGTATCCATACATTTATTTTCACAATGTCGTAGTAACTACCAACATGTAATTTTGCATTTATCCTCGTAATGTAGCTGCGTCGTGGAACAAATTAAAGGAAGAAACACAAGGATGATTGTTCAGATTAATGATGTAATTTATCAGAAGGATTCGTGGAATCGAAACGAGTCATGCGACTCGTACAACTATTGTTCGCGTTCTAAGAAGGAAAATTACGAAAAGATGGGAGGAGCTGTAAATTATGTATTTGTTGTACAGCATCTGCACGATTCTTTGATTTTCGACAATTATGCTTCTATTGTATAGATTCCACTTATGTGGGTGATGACTACGAAGGAAAGGGATTCAAGTGTCGGGAAAAGGGAAGAAAACTGAGTGCTTATTTATAATATTAAGGAATAGTTAGATTTTTCGAGATTTCCCCAAATATCAATGGATAATTCTAGTGTAGATGTTCTAGACTCACAATTGTCAGTTTCTAGTTTGATTCATAAATAAAAATAACATTACCTTTGGAGGCTGCTGAACTGTCCTTGACAGAGGGCGTCGATCGTCAAAGTAAAATAAGCCGAAAGTAACTACGTATGTAAATATGTAATGGGCAATGTGGAAATATCGCGCTTTGTCCTGAGAATATAAGATGATTTCCTCTCAACAAATAAAACCGGCACACACGAATAAAAAAAGAAATAGACAAACTACATAATGAGTAATGACAGTAATGAGACAATGCAGCACAACAGGGTGGCATTTTTACAAAGGTAAGCAACAAAATGTACCTACGCATACCTAACACCTACATTAGGTAATTAGCAGTTTTTGGTTTCCAGTCAGTCAGTCAACTAGGCAGGCGTTTACACACATAATTCCTGCTTTTTCTACACAACGACATATGTCAACTTACAATTAGTAACAACAACCATCATACGAGAACATTTAGAAAAACAGCTACCGTAGTGCCTCTATTTTACACACACGACTTACATTGAATATTATAGGATATTTTATATAGTTACCTACCTACCTACTAGTTACGGAACCAAAGTTACGGAATATAGAGGTGGATATTTGTATATGCCATGGGTATATATATGTACGTGAATATATGATATATAATTTACTTAAGTGTCATATTTATAAGAGTTAAATACTTCAGCAGATAAAAACTTAGTACATACTTTGTACGCAGTTTGAGATTGAGAACTATCATGTTGTTATGTATTATTATTATTATTATTATATCGTCAACATCACATTCCAGAATCATTCGCGTATTCATCCACTCCATTATATACATATATACTGGGTTAGTTTAGTAGGGGCATATTCTCTCAGAGTGTATAGGAAAGGAGATTGATGAAGAGGAAACATGGCAATAATAATTAATAGCAACAATAGCAATGTAACAATAACAACTTCTTTTTACACAAACAATGCCAGAGAGAAATACTTATGGCTCACAAACAAGGAAAGTTGTTGAAACATGTTACACGAAAATGGAGAAAGTTTTTTTTTGTTGCATGCATGCATGCATTCTTTTATACCGTTTTACCGCTTACACAAAAACTACATTCACCGTTGTGTCGATATACGACGAGAGAGGAGGAAGCCATTAGCACACTCACAGCATAGATGACATACACAGAGAAAGTAAATAAGGGTTACTATGGGCGACTGCTACTACCACCTATCATAATCATTATCATTATCATCATCACATGCACAACTACCACAACCAGCAGCAGCAAGCTAGACACAAGAAGACACAAAAAGCGAAATCACGCCACCATGTATTTGAGACGGTATTATTCTATCTACCTAAAATTCATGTCAGATACTGACAAAACTTGGCTCAATTATGTGTTCTACGGCCATTCCTAGAATTCGTATTATTATGACGACATGTATTAAATATTTGATATATATGGTAAAGATAATTTCTTTTTGTGTAATTTGCCCCTATTATAACATAATTGTGTAATTACTATTATTATTATGTCAAACGTTAAACCCTGCCACTTATATATTTTTAATCCAAAGAAGGGTAGGTGTAGAGTGGAGAAAACCAACCAACTAAATGTCAGTTGGGTTTATACGACTGATAAATAGAAGAGAGACACGCATAACTTCATTTCGTAGTAAAAATTAATATCGTGTTCATGTTGTGTCTATTATGCAGTCATTTTTCAGATCATCAGCCTAAAAGTGTCACCAAAGGGGGTTGGGGCTCCAAAATTTGGGAGGTTTGAAGGAGAGTGGATATAGGAGCTTTGTGGGGACATCGCCGTATCATATTAAATACCACCAGCCACCGCAGCAGAATACCACATTGCCGTTGTGGCTTTACTTTCTGTCCTGCTGTTGGCTAAATTAGACAAAATCTGTTTCACTCCCTTTGGGCACCGCAGCTCCATCAAACCCTTTTTTCTGGGAAAGAGGAATTGTTCAAATAGCTTAACAGTAAGATTTCCTACAATTGCTACGTTGTAAAAGGTATTTTTAAAAACGAGTGTACACAATCCTATGTATTTTTTATTTCTTACGGTTTTATATATGCCCATGCCTACACCTACCATACTTAAAATAATGCGTCAGTATTTTTTTGTATAATTATATCTCATCGTTTTCAACATCAGTCACAGTCATCACTCATTACTCATCAGTGAATTCATAAAACATGTCGTCGTCGTAGGTTTACGAACATGGAAAAAAGTACCATAAATTTTTGTATTGTGTTTGTCGTCACTTTCTTTCACTGCAGTCTTGTCGCAACTCCAACATCAACAACAACAACAGTATGAAAGAGAACAAATTTATGTCCTGCACCAACGACAATAACAACGGTAGCTTCTGAAGAAGACCCTTATACAAATGGGTACTACAGTCGGCATACCGTTGTAGGCTGGTGATGCGATAATTCCTGTATCGCATGTTTTTCCACGGGGTTTATTATTTAACTCTTTTTTATTAATACCTTTCGTATTTCATGTTTAAACAACTATTTGATTGTGTAGTAAATACTACGTATCGGGTACTTGTCAGTGCAACACACCCTATTACCATTTTCTATTTTTCCAAGGTCTGTGCACGAATTTCGTACTGAGAAATGCAATAGGTAAATGTATTACGCAAAAAATCTATTGTAAAATATCTCTTGTATCAATCGATTTACGATTTATCATAATGTTGAATAATATATTGGATCATCTGACCCTGACCATCTGGTGTGGTCTGAGACCGTGATCATCCTTCCCAGCGAACAATCTCAATTGTAAAGTGTACTTGTATAGTCAAATCGAGCAAATGACAAAAATAAAGTCAATTTCCACGTTGTATCTGTATCACTATCGTACTTTATGGTAGAGTATATATAATAGAATAGTATAGTACTACTACATATAGAAACTATATATTTCGATATAGTAAATACGCAATACGAAAAATGTACTAGCCTTTTATCGATACCTTACCGCTAGGTACAAATCATCTCTTGGTTAATGGTGGTAAGTACATTCAAGCTCTCTAGTTCGTCGCTCACGCACCGCACAAAATAAGTTGGAATAAGGAAATTCTAACATCCATTCAACTTGACTTATAACCAGTAAAACACAAATCCGTAACACCGATAGTTAATTAACCATTTTACCCTACTTTTCCCTAGAATAGCGACAGGATTCTATTTCCGTTCTACATAGGTGCTCTCTTCTTATTTCCGTTAAAATAGTTTAAAAAAAATTTGATGTGCCATCGTTAATGGAATTTTTGGCAAACTATATTTTCAATCATTTTTAACAAGCCAACTTTCTCTGGAAACTGTGTGTAAACTACCTCTAGTAACCTACATAAATTATGATCCTGCATTCTCTATCTGAAGGTTACTGCTACGCTAAGTAAAAAGATCGCTTCAAAGTAAAAACCTCTCGCCGACAGCAGCGCTAATTGCTAATCATATCCCCTGAGCAATTCCAGCATTCATTGCCTTTTGTTTTTACTAGCTGCTGTTTTTACTAACTAAATAAATTTTCCGGTTCCACAGACACACACTATTACAATTACTGTATATAATAATATAACGGAACGCAACTAAATTGAACCTACGTCGATAAGCAAAGATTAAACTGTCGTCAAAAACTCCCATTTTTCTGTTAATCCGCGGCCTCCATTTCTGCTT
Organism: Callyntrura sp. NNG-2020; assembly: GCA_027744055.1. Taxonomy (NCBI): domain Eukaryota; kingdom Metazoa; phylum Arthropoda; class Collembola; order Entomobryomorpha; family Paronellidae; genus Callyntrura; species Callyntrura sp. NNG-2020. Next base: position 6,555 of record JAHZNE010006689.1, read on the forward strand.
TGGCTTTTTTGTATTGCTTAACAGTTATGTGTATAGTAAGAGGGACAGGAGAGAAAGATATTATCTGATGTATGCATTATGTACAAGAAGCATAATATTTTAACTTGAAACTTGCCATTTTATTATTTCTCAACAGCAAATCTTTATCGAAAGGTTGCCTTCGTCAAAAAATTTTCTAACCTTAAATCTGGTAATGTGTTCATTTCTTCGTATCAACCTTGACAAATAATGAGTCTCGTGGTAATGGTTGTTTTTTTACTTAAAAATATAGCGACGCTTCTGTACATTTCTATTTCAACACATCATTATCTTTTATCATTACGATTATTATGTATGTGTAAATGTAAATATATATTTTATGCACATATCTCTATATACATTATGTATATCGCAACTTTTTTTATGTAAAACCTAAATATTTCATGTATTCACGTTCCTTTTTACAGTTCCGTTTCCGGAAACGCAAACTCTTAGTTTTCCACAACATCATTTGCTCTATAAAAGTAGCCACGCCTGCGTATACACACACAGACATGTGCTCACATAAAAATAACCATAAAACAGTAGAATGAGTAAAGATCCCGTAGAGTAAACACATACCAACGACCAACATGACATTTTTGGGTACGGTATCGATATCTGATCATTTTCGTTCGGTGGGTGTTTTTTTCCTGGTAGCGTCAGTGTTTAGCAGCTAATAACTACTGTGTGGGGTGATAAATATTCACATTCACACCAATCATTTTAAAAGCATTTCTCTCTCTTTGATATGACACCGTTAACGTCACCCCAAAAATTCGAGTTGTGTGGTAGTATGGAATATTGAAAATGCTATGGATTTTTTTTTAAATATTCCTGACGGTAGTAGCTGTGGACACCCAAGTCAAACTATTTCAAATGTAGACTTGAGAGATAATTTTTTAAGGTTTACGCGCATTGCAGGCGAAGATGCTCATACTTACGCGCGGAAACTTTATTTGTTGTGCTCGAGTAATTGTTTAAAACGTAAAAATGAAAATCCGTTTGCCAAAATGCCCCTCGGTATTTCTGTGTGCTATATATTATCCAATAACATCTTACGATCCTACTGCATCCATGTTCTAGATTTATGTCCGTTGACATTTTAAATTTATGTTTTTCACGGCGTCATTAACATATTTTTAATAGGTGATACAGATGCGATAGGGGTTTAATGTTTAGTCTTAGTTGTACCATTAAAAGATAATTCCAAGTTTTAACGATGACGCCCGCACGAGCTTCACCTGCCGCCATATTTCAATACGCCGAGGTATTACGCTACCAAAAAGTTTTTTTTCTGTGAACTGATCAGTAGTAGGTATAGGTAGTATTTGTTCCAAACGCCACTTCTTGGAGCGTTAGGTTTGTACAATTTCCACTTTCTTTTTGCTGAGATGCACATACCACGTGAAAACTGGTATTGTTAACTTTATAGCCTCTCAGAAGTAGTAATAATCCTAAATAAGTAATAACGAAAGCTACTTAAACGTTTTACGTTACAATTTAAATAAATTTACGATGATGACATTTTCAGGGGGAAATAAAACGACCATAAAACGATAACTTTATGCGGCAATAACTTCTGATTTGAAATGTGATATTTTCTTCTTGCTATGAAAACATTTATGCTTATCAGTGCACTGCTGACGTTAAATATCAATAGTGTTTGTCGTATAAGTATTGTAAGTACATCATATACAACCTCCGACAATAATTCTACGCCAGATTCCGTAAATGTCACCAATAATGATGCAGATGTGCACAGAACGAAGGGACACGTTTACTTTTCCAAAAAAGTTATTACTCGTCACTACCTTGTTCTCCCTCGTTTTCATTAGCGTTATCCTGCTGCTCTTTTTCTTCTTCCGCCACCTCCTCTCCTCCCTCTTCTTCCGCTTTGCCTGCGTCCTTCTCCGCTTCCCCTTCAGCTGTATTACCATCTCCCGATTCAGGTACGGGTTCTGGCACAGCACTCCCAACATCCGTGTCACCTTGTACTCCCTCTTCGGCGTTTCCTGGTGATGATGTAACGCTCTCTGCGAGAACCTGCCATTCTTCCATATTCGCCCTGGCACCTTCCCTCATCACGTCAAACCTTGGATTCATTTGACCCAGGGACTGTGTGGTGAGTAAAACAGAAGAGAAAAAGCAATATAATTTCCAACGGCCTTATTGATGCGGAAAAGGGGAAATTTTCTCCAGTCATAAGAATAATTTTTTGTCATAAAAGTGGCCTAAACAGTAAAACTACCTGACTAATAAGGATAACGCACATAAAAATGGGTTCACAACTGGATGATAAATAGAGAAATCGTAATAATGCGATATTACCGTGATTGCTATCGGTTTTAAGGTGCCATAAAAATGAAATAAAAAACGTGCCGTTTTCTATTCTTCGAAACTTGGTCACCGGAATTTTTTTTGGAAAGCGTCATGGTTGATGGGACACTGATTTCATCTATTTTCTCGCAAGTAAAACTCCTAATGGAAGTAATGTTGATTTTTATGACCGTTTTAATACCTCGTCAAAGAAAGCCTCGTCATTCAACTACTACCGTTACCGTCGCCCTGCTTATTTTCACTGATCATTGTGGCATGCTTTCAAGCCTGTAACGGCCATTATTGTACTGCTCTAAAGAAGGCATAAAATTCCAGCACGGAGGAAATGAGTTTTCTTTTAAAAATCTGTTACCACTCGCATTATTGAGGTCAACCAATTTTACTGTCTTATTTTACTGCATATTTGTGTTTTGCCTGAGATGAGCTCACAAACCTGATATAATGGTATACAAATGTCGTGTATCCAGCGAAATTGGAGAAGTGGTAATTCATGTTCCCGTTCTCGATCCATGGACGCAGGTGGGGTGATTTGGAACTGCTGCCGTTCTTGATCACCCTACAAAAACAAGAGTGACATAAGCATTACAGCAACTTCACCTTCCCTCTCGTTATTTTACGCCTTTTCTCAAATCTGATAAAGGTGGAGGTTATCATCGGCTGTCGTGTCTTTATCCCACATAATACCTCCTGCATTCATTTTTCTTGTTGCAATAACTCCCTGTTATGTGGGCCAGCCCGGATTTAATTATATCTCGGTTGGCATTTTACCTGTGCAAAAAATTCTGCTGTAACCAGCTCCGCCACTCTTCGCTGGACGGTCCAGGGTTTAGTGGAAGCAGCCAAGTCGGAAGCCGTCATTAGCATACTTCGGAGTATTTCCCGCTGCCCTTCATTTTCCCAGCTGTAGCTTGCAGTTTGCACCAGGTCAAAAAATGTGGGGCGTTTGCTACAGAAACAACAATAAAACTCTTTTATGTCGCGTCAAACTACATTTTTCCTCTTTACATACTTCCCACCAGTAACTCCGTTGACAAGACAAAACCCAAAAATCCCCTTTCTTTCGATTGACCAACATACTACCAAATACAGTCATGCTTCTCCCTTCCAATATTGTGTTGTGCCATTATACTTTTTAAAGGTCAAATGTACAGACATGTGGCAAAAATCACAGCGAAGCCTATGAAAATGACAACTTTTCACATCCTCTCTCTCTCATCATCATCATAATCATCATTTATTAAACTCCCTCATATTTAAACACGAGTAGCAGCAGTAAATAATATACTTGTAAACAGGCAACATAAACATATCGATATCTATCAATGTCTTTTTCTAAAAAGAACTTTTTAAAATATTGATGTAAACAACGTCTTCCCCACAGAGAGAGAGAGAGAGAGATAGAAGGACACTGGGAGCATTTATCAATATTAGCACTCAACCCGGCGAACATTTTTGATGATAAGACCACTTTGGCGACAACAGACTCGCATTTTCAAGGGAACTCCGTACATTCGTTGTGCGTATCTACATTTCCTTCAATCTTCATCTTCACTCAACCATTTTATCATCACTTTAATTCAAAAGATTACTACAGCTACTCTGCAACCTCTACAACAACTACTATCACTGTTTTAATCCTGCGTATGACGTATTTAGTGTTGTCTCTGCTGCGACATTTTTAATATAAAAAAGTTGCTTGAAGATGAGATATTCTTAGTGACTCACAGTGACAGCAAATTTATTTAAATATATGATGAAACAGCTTGCGTTACTAAACACACTCTTTTGCCCTGCTTGTTATTATTGTTATTATTATTATGATAATATTTTATGCATGAGTCTTTAAACAAAAAAAATGAACGACGCAGTTGCGAATATGAAGCAACATTGCTACAATAAACACTTTGGCTTATTTAAAATTTCAACGCAAAAAATCTGAGCGGAACAAAAAAAATTGTTATCAAGATTGGGAAAGAATCCAAACTCGAAACGATCGAATTCTACAAAAAATATTTATCACCATTTTAGTCATTTCAATTTTTTCTTCTATGAAAAATATTGGTAGGAGAATCTCTGCATCTAACGCAACACAAACAATATTTGATTGCCACACTCACAAGATACAATCTATCATTTTGTATTGATTTGGAATAAATGAAAACAAGTTGTTTAAAAAAAATGCACTCTTAAATTGTAACCCCCTGTGTCAATGGGAAAGTAGTTGTGGTAATGAATGATGTTGATGAAATGATGATGCAAAACAAAGTGTCACACTGAAAAGTTCTTTCCTTTCATCCTTACTCGTGTTTTAGCCCCCCCCCCCTACTACTCTTTGTCGTTGAAGGATCTTTCCCAAGCAAATTCATGCACCAAGGAAAACAACAAGGAAAATAACCAAATTAAAAAAGTAAAAATGCTTACTAGTATCATGGTAGTATGATAAACAACACAACATTTATTAATAAAAATCAAGCGCATTTCATTGCCTGTATGAATGAACAAGAGCTTTATGATTTTCTGGGAAGCTATTGCTGCAGGTCTTTAAAATGAGAGCTTTTGTTATTGTAATATGAGTATTGAAGGATTTGGAGCTAATTCATGAACTTCCCGCATGCTACATGTGCCTTGTAGTTTATTTTACATCTAAAAAATACGGCCTAACGTCGAGATTTGCTGGTAATGACTTGCTTATCCCTTTTTTCCAAAGAAAAATATTTATAGAAAAACATAGCATGTATTGTACTATACAACATATTATATAATAGGGCGTTATATATTTTGTGTTTCATTCATCTTTTTCATGTTGTTTAGACTAGCAAGACCGCGTTTTTTAGGCATTTTTACCCGGCTGCTGCACCAGCTGCCAAGTCTGCTCGAGAAGATCATGAACAAGGACGACGTGTGTATTTATGAGTACAGCAATTACCGTAAATAACTTAGTACTGCTGCACACAAAGTACATAACTTGGAAATTATGTGGATACGCGTAACCTACAAAGGAGGATTCGGGAAAGCTGAGAATTTTTTTGCTTACTGAAAGTAGACGGTGAGATCCGTAGCAAGGATGCACTGCTTCAACACATTCATAACTCGCGAATAGTTGTCCGAAGACAGTCCGGAGAATATGTTGTGACCCTGAGAATATGGCGGTGGTGGTAGAAATATTTTTGAGGAGGATGAAAGTATCACCGCACGAAAGAAAAAAAGCAACAAGAAACAAAGTATTACATTCATATTGTTATCATAGTGTTATCTTTGTACTTTACCGACAATATCAATACCGCTCATATATCACTCAAGCAAAGAACCGGCATGACGGGGGAGTAAAACGACCTCCGCTTACGACACTGCTGTTACCCTATATTGCGTCTGCGGCCATGCATTAAAAAAGAGGAACCGAACCCCCAGAACCACACACATGTTGTATTACAAAAAACAGCATTTGAAAAAAGTTTCCCTTGTCTAACTACTTTCTTTTTAAAAAAAGTAAAAGTTTTCCACTTGTCATTCGATACTACTAATACCCCCGTAATGCAATACAAGGACCCTATCTGCTTGTAATGGAAACGGAAAAAGCAATTGGGCATTACGGACATTAGGCACAAATTCACTTTATGCATTGCGGTTATCATTAGTTAAGTGATACACTTGTTTTGTTCCCCTCAAACAAAGTCACTACCAGGGGACGACATATTTGAAGTATCTATAAAAGTTGCATCGTCCTCCCTCAAAATTTTGTACTTTGAACAAGGCAGTATGCATGTTGTACATAAATACGTACACAATTTAATAGTAGTGTAAACGGATATACTATTGCTCCAGTTTCAATCTTCATTGAAGCGTGAGAACTATTGCTACAACCACCGCCACCACCAGACCACAGACATCACCACTTGAAACAGTCTTTTTTTTATATAAGTATTGTCGCCAACAAGGCTTGGATGGGTGGATGATGGCGGGGCGGACTGAATGGCGGAGATTGCATTATGGGAAAAGTTTTGCAAGTTTATAGGGAGTAGTTAAAGCACTTCAGCATAAACTTAGTTGTGGTGCTCGTTGGAAATAGGGACGAGGCAGGAGGAGAAAGAAGAGCATTGTTCATTCAATGAGATTGTCATTGTTCCATTGTGCGGTACGGACTGCTATTATCGGATCATTGAATGATTTTCGGTGTATGGTAAAGACAGTGCATATTTATGACTTTCACTTTAGTTCTGGTAGAGAGGATACCAAAAAAGGGTTCTGTCTTCCGGTTGCTTGCTTGAGGATGATACGAGAGGGTGGCATGCGAAGTTATAAATACAGACCGGTCAAGTCTGAATACGGAAAAGTTAAATAAAAAAAACTGCGGGAGAGTTTTGAATGATTTTTGGGGAATAACATAGGAGATATAGACATCGGGAGCATTAGTTCCAAGGGGATACAATACAACTGTTATGACAGGCCTATTATTAATAGACAGACAGATAATGTACTCTGTGTGAGACAAGAATATACCTCGCTGTTGATAATCATAACAGCATGATTGAAATGATGGTGTTCCATTGTGTTCTGTGTGCCATACAGTAGAGCTAAAGCCGATCCAGTCCTGTAAAAGGAAAACATAATAGAAATACACAAATTTTAATTTTTAGCATTTGAGCGGCTTCTCTGTTCACTTTCAACGACAGACTTTTTTTTTATCAAAGGTGAGATTGGCGTTTAAAACGTAATGTGCAGGCTAAAGAGAAATACTATCATGTCCTGTTTCTGTCACAAAGATGGACGCTGGGGGTATATGAAAAGGAGGATAAAGTGACACTTCCTGCAGTTCCCATTTCACCTTCTCAAAAGCCCGAGCATAATTTTTCCGTGTTTCCATCCTCCTCATCAGCGACATCAAAACGTAAACAAAGTTCTTTGTACAAGTTGCTTAATTAAAAGCCTCATGGGAGAAGAGACTAATAGGACTAGATGTGTTTATGTGTTTCGCTGTGTTGAACACACGCGTAATTAAATTTTATGACAATGATTTCACCAAAAAGTGAGAAACTTATTTACAAAAGAATTTTTAGCAGGGACGTGTCCATGGAAAAGCCGTGTAGTAAAGGATACAGGGCGATATGGTAAAGGGGCCTACATGGTTTATTTTAGAACAGCGGTTGCCTAAAAAGTGATAAATACTTTTTCTCTGTTCTCTTGTGCTCGCTACAAAAAGCATTTTGTGTTGTGTGTGCATGAATGGTTATACAAAAACTGCTTCAGTTCTTACTTTGCTTGGAAGGAGTTGTTTGTCCCACGATGGTCCAAGTCATGACACAAACAAGCGACAAACATTCCAAGTACTTCAAGCTCAGGGAAAGTATCTTTCATCTCGCAGCTCTGCAATTTAATAAACATATGCATGCACGCCTCGTCAGTATCAACATCACAGAATCTTGTATCAATCACACAAATCACACATTTTTTTTAGCGCAAAGCATTTCACAATAAGACCTTGTTACGTTTGCGACACCATTGATTGAATTTCAATTGAGGAGACAAAATGTTTGGAAGCATTTGATTAAAGCTTCATCATGAATTGTTGGGGCTGCAAAATAAAATGCTACCTATCCAGACGAATTATAAATGAACTTTTTATGGGTATGGCGCCTCAGTGATTCCATCACGAGATATATCCCTTCCGGAGTATGTTTGAATTTCAAGGGAATTTATGGTAATAAATGACAGTATTTTTCAAAATCGTTTTTTTTGTTCATGACTTACCGTGAGAATGGCAAACATGACTTGGGCCACGTTGAAAGCATGGCGCCAGTTGTGATAAGGAACGTCACGATAGTTCCTCTGCACCGTTAACAACCAACGAATGAGAGTCTGTGGCAAAAAAAAATGTTCAAGACAATTAGTGCTTTTGAAGGGTTTTAATGATGATCAGAGAGACCACTTCTCTTTCAACTGAGGAGTGAAATTAAAGAGGTTTTTGCCTACGTGGTGTAATGCTTGTTAATTTTCAGCAAAATTTTATTGCTTCAATTTGTGTACTACGGAGAGTATACTGTACTTAGAAACTACTGAGAGGAGCATAGTATTTTGGGGTTGTTGAAAACATGCTTTGGTAGTATGTACGAAAAGTTTAATCTGTCGTCGTCGTTGTAACTTACATTGTAGTCTATTTTGAACTTGGCGACCAAGCCTAAATCCAGGAACATACGGACCCCAGCCATGACCATGAGATCCCGATCCAAAGAGAAATCGTCAAAAGTGAGAGAGCAGAGTTGCCAGGAGTCCGCACTTGGCACTTCTCTCGCCTGGAAAAAATTGTACCACAGGACCATTGAAAGTACATATGAGTAGTAGTAATAGGTACAAAAAATGGGATATGATCCCTTCTAAATTAGTTAACAGTGCAGAAAAAACGAAAGTTTTGGCACAAGTGTCGCTGGTATGTACACAAAAATAACAAAAAAAGCATTCACACATTTTATGAAGAAAAATGTATATAAATAAAGCAAAGGGTTTACATTTATGCACTTCATGCTTAAAATTTTCATCTACGTCGCTTTTACCTGGAGTGCTTCGACCTCTTTCCATGTTGCCGTAGCATGGTACGATAGCACCTGAAAAAACAAAAAAAAATTGTACAAGAGGCTTTCCACGCGCACTTGTTATTTCCTTATGAAACCGGGGGAAAATTGATTTGTCAAAAATACAAACCCCAGAAATGTAACACTTTCCCCAATATTTTAAGTTATTACGCTGTTGGCATAAGTTCAGTAATAATTAATATGGCGAAACGCATTCGCATATAAACTTTTACGCTCTAATTACCTCAATGGCAACTCTTTGCCTGGCAATAGCCATCTCCAGCTCCCCATACGTGAGTGTGTTGTTTATCCCCAATCCGCAAAATATGGTGAATGCCTGGAGTGGAGAAAGAAGAGTCATCATGATTCCAATTATTTTTAACTTTCTCTTCAATTTTGTATACATGTCCTCATTACACACAGGCTTTGTGTACGTCCTGTTATGAAGGTATTATTTCGTTTAAATATTCATACTATATTATCTCCATCGCACCAACCTCAAACAGTTGCTCGTCATACTCGTTGAACGGCATGCTATTCAGCTTGTTGACGATGGTAGCAACTCCTGAAAAACAAGAGTAACCCCAAAATTATTTATACGCGTCAATGCATTTTAATCCTCAAAAGCATCCACAATTCCACAGAGTTCATACAATGTAATATAATAACAACAGCAATAGACAACTGCGCAATTCACGGATACTTTGCCAGGCAGCTAATAAAACTAACATATTATACAGCTAGAATGCCGTTGGCAATTTTTGTAAAAGCGGATTATTTCAAAATGAGCCGTTGTATAATAGCGGATGAGAACGTCATGTTTTATGATTACGTGTGGTTCGTATTATGCAACACATTATTAATTATTCAAGAGCGGACGTACCTATAATTTCAGAGACTCGGTTCCGTATTGGCATGGCCAGTAAAGATCGCAAGTTGCCACCACAACCACGTTCAACCTCCACAATTTCCGCAATATTAATCACTTCCCCACTGGCGGCGACTTGTTCCGCTAGCTTAAGCAGATTGCAAGAAATCTGTCCATCAAAGGATTTTCCAGAGCTGTGGATGTAGACAAAACTGGAGGACAGAGAAAAACGTGTAATCAGGAAGTATCTCCAAAACTGAATAGGAATACCGTGTTTTGTGTAATGCAACGCAACTCATTATTGCGGATTTAGGAGTTATTAACAGCTAGTTATTAGTTTTAATACAAAGAAATTGATCGAAGAAAGCTCTGCAATGAGCGAATATGAGTCAACTTACTTTGAGCGATGAGCATGAGCATCAAACGTAAAGTCTTGATGATGACCATTAACGGGCGTGTTGAGTTCAAAGAGTTTCGAGAATACAATATCCTGTGCACACAGCCGCATTAGAGAAGAAAAGAAAAGTTTATGTTTACAAAGAAAGCAGAAAAATGACAGAAAAGGTGCAGAGTAGCACGAAAGTTGACACAAGTGCAGATATTCTCTAGAATCCGGAAATGCTTTCCTTTTCAAGGGATGTATGTCAACATCGCACTAGTTTGCATGAGTAGCTTTAAGCCGTTTTAAATCTGCACTTATCATTTCCTTTAAGGACGGGAACTACCCGTAAGATTACGTGCACTACGACTTCATTAGTGGAATAGCCCCGAAAAGAAAAGCAGCTTATCCGTTACAATTTGGGTGTTAATGAAAGACATTTTCATACCTGACTGGGGACCACAGGATCATCCAAAAGAAGGACTGCTGCTCGTTCGCATTTTAATAAGCGTTGAGCCCGTTGCATGATTTTCAAGATTACCTTCTCCAGAGATGTTTGCTCTTCAAACAGATCATGTACGACTTCCAAAAGACTCTACACATTTCACAAATGAAGTTCTTTAGTGTGGGAACGAGGTGAAAATTACGCGTAGAAGAAAGAGTGCTACAGTCACAGATATTTGGTGCAAAGACACTTGTGCCCATTTTATATTATCGCTTTCCATCCAGTTCAAGTACTACCTACGTATCACATTCAGTTCCTTCAGCATCTTTTGATTAAGAAAGTGAGTCCTCAACCTACTTTGATTTCAAATCCGTTTTTATTACTTTCGTTTTCGTTGTGTGAGAACTCCTCCAAAAAACGACACAGTGGTACAGTTTAACCTCCCCCATTTGAGAGAGAGAGAGAGAGAGAGGAAAACGATGGTAGTTAAACAACGTAAAGGACTTACATAAAAACGTATTTTCCTCTGATACAACAACAACCGATTGTTGGTCCTTTTTATACTCTTTTCATTGAAACGCGAAGAGAACTGTTATTGTCAAAGCTTCTCTTGATACACACTTTCAAAGGGAGCATACCTAGAACCCTTTTCTTTCCAAACCAACCCCATTTCAATGGTGGAACTGACAGCAGTTTATTTCTCGGTTTTTAGGAAACACTTCAGAGGAAAGTGAAAGCTCCTCTTTGTAAAAAGTTTCCCCCAACTTTTTCGTTGGCTTTGAGGAATTTTCTGTTTGAAAAGAAAACATGAAAAATGACAAACACAAACTATCTACTCACTGCGTGGGCATAGATTGTCAATAGATATGAATTTTGTTACATCTTGCCACTCCCAACAGGCCATTCATTTTGTCAAGTTGTGAAAGCTAAAGAATATCGGTAAATCTTTGATTGTACTTCCGTCTCTGGAAGCCGTAACGCACATGGAATTAGTGATTCATTTGTTTTTCTTGTTCTAAATACTTTTACGGTGGCGTCATCCGCTGGTGTTAGTTATACGCCTTAATACCATTTAATGCTAATTACAAGTGCCGTGAAGTGGATTACAAACAAACGGCAGGGATTTTCTTTAGGAACGTTGAAGCAGCTATATACCCTATGTAATTATTTTTTAAGTGGGGGTTTACACGTGGACGTGGAGCACATCAGCATAATATGAAATTTTAATAACTTTGCTAATTTTAAAACGCGTTGGACTCGTTTCATGCCACGTGATGATGTCGATGACGGGTGATAAAACAAAATTTGTGTTATAAAATAAACATGGTACATTCCATGGGATGCGCTATGAAAAACTCGACATGACGGTGTTTTTCTTAATGCTGTCCAGCGAACAGTGCAATGAATAAATGAGGTTTTAATTTTAATTGGTGTTAGCACAATTAGCTGCATGGAGCAAAAATGTTAAATAATTAGGCGACGGTTAAATTTACAAAAATGATTAGGGTAAATAGCAGGTGTCTTTGGAAAAAACATTTTTTCTCAAAAAGTTAATTAACCGCGTAATCGCATGTTGATTAATTGTTAATTATCTTAAGGATTCCACACGGGCTAAACAAACGTCCCGCATACATACATGTGGAATTATCCGGAGAAATTGAAAAAGTTGGAGTTTAATTTGACACGTGCGGGAGCCTTAATATAATTAACATTTAATCAACATGCAATTACGCCGTTAATTAACTTCTTGAGAAAAAAAAGCTTTTCCAATGACATTTACATGCTATTTACCCTAATCGACATCAGCATCATCAAGTGGCATGAAACGAGTCAAACGCGGTTTAAAATTAGCAAAGTTATTAAAATGTCATGGTCTAATTATTTACTCTTTTAGCTCCAGAAAGCTAATTGTGCAGAAGCAACTACAATAAATGTTGTCCTACAAATTTTAGGTTTACCGTAATGCGTCATCACTTGGCATGAAGGGAACCATTTTACGTTTACAATGTACTCAACACAAAATATAATTTTGGAGGAAACTTACCCGATTTCTTTCATATTCCCGTCGTGTAGCTTCCATAACCTGAGCATTTATGAGTGCAATCCCAACAAACTGTAGATACGTTTCCAGCAGCTGTAAGTAATATTAATGCGGTTTAGTTATTGTTGTAATTATGTCGCCGCTTCCATCATGCTTTACATCCTTCAGGCATTCACGGATTTTATTGCATTAAAAATTCATCCACTTCCCACTTTTGTTGACGTGCACACGAACTGAATGTAAATGCTACTTACCTTTTCATCTTCAATCGAGAAATACTCATCTTCGCAATTTTTCCCTGCTTTGTTTACGACTTGAGCCACTGCAATAATATCCTCGTCTCCCGTTCCTCTCACGGGCATGCATAGTAAAGAGTTCGTATGTTGGCCAAGGATTCGGTCTACACTGTCGTTGTAGCGTGGATCCTTTATTTTTAAAGTGGGACAACAGAGCGTGAAAAGAAAAATATGTATTAAGTATTACAAAGCAGTTGTACTTTACAGATTTAAAAACAAAACACGCTACTTGCACAATTGTGCAATATATTTTTGTTACTCCAAAAATTTCAAAAAAAAATAAGCTGCTACTTAAAGACTTATTGTGTGATACCCATTGCATAATTTCTCATATTTTTACTTTTTTTTACATTATATCAGCTAAAATTACGGTTTGGTGCTCATCTTCCCATAAATTAATGCATAACAACTGCAGCTTTTGTACATGCTAGTTTTATTTATGTATATTTGTAGCTTCATTCAATTATATTCGTGTAAATATTTCTACTCTCATAGTGTATGAGACTAAACCACCAAACTTTTCTACTAGTCAATTGAAATTTTATTTTCTACTCTATAAAATAAGATGTATTTAAAAAAATATTTGAGTCTCCTTGAAATTATATTGTAGTTTGTAGTACGGCAGTACGTTCAACTTGGAAAATGTAATCCTTAATAATCATAAATACACTTTCCAGTATTGCTGCCAGCAGTCAGTCAGTCATCAGAGAATCTTATTTTAAAACCTAGCGTATTCTTGCTGATACCACTTCTAAGAACTCGACATACGAGGAGTGTTCACAAATAATTGAAATATTTTAATTTGATATGTCCGTTGGTAAGGAATTATATGGATAAGGCTTTCTTATAGTGATATATGACACGCAGGGTGGTTTGCATTTTTTTCAACAGATAAGACTGATTTTTTCCATATTGTTATACTAAAAATTTGAAGATTAAACATTGTTGTTGCGTTAAGACTAGGTTCTCTTTCATCCACTAAAGATGCTCACTGTTAGCTCAAGTAATATTATGACAACTGAATTTTGACAATATCATGCCTTTGGCTGTAGTTTTCATATTTTATCAAGATGGGGAGTTACAGGTAAAAATATTCGATTCAAGAGATATTTAAGAACATTTTACTAACATGCACCAAAAAATTCACTATTTTTGGTTTCCTGATTTTATCGATCTAGCATGCAAAACTATAAATTTGTTGACGAAATATGAATAAATCAAAATCTCTCATTAATTTATAAACGACCCTCGTATTTATCATCGTACAATTCGTACAAATTAGTAGTAATATAAAGCCATTATTACTTAAGTAAGCATTGTGCATCCATCCAAAGATTTAATTTCCGCTGGTTTTCTCCTCCCTCCATCCTCTTTTTTACGACCTGTTTAACATGAATAGGAAAAGCAAAATTGCTTCTGCTGCTACTCAGCACGACTCAGCTTACTAAAATAGAAATATATATGAACGATGACAATGAAAATGATTTTAACGACGGGCAAGAAAGGGAAAAGTTTTATAAGATAACAAAATCCTGTACTACCATAACAGTTGCGTACGAAGTAGTATTACACAACAACATAAGCCTCAGCACCATACCACTACTACTGTTGTTATAGTGCACCACAATACAAAACTCCTCATTCAGCCGCATAAACAACTACACTTTTGTTAGCTATGGTCAATTGCTAAAAAAGGAGCGGAGAGCATAAGTGAAACTGAAGCTCGTGTTATTCACTAATATCATGTATTCTCTACAGACTTTTTTTCTCTGCCCACTCATGGCAATGCACCAGTGGTGAAAAAAATTGTTGGAGATATGAGCACCACCACCACTACCACCACTACCAAAAGGAAACAACTCTACAACTTTCTCTCTGCCGCATACTACTTACTTCATAAGCCACGTCCAAATTAACAGTTTCTCCAGTCTCGGCAACCCACCCCAGAATCCCTTTGCCCCAAGGAACCTCTACCTCATTCTCTTCTGACTGCGACGGCAAGAAATTTGCTCCGGATGGTACATCAAAGACCTGATGGGACCAACATATACACAAAAACATCGTATTATTTACCAAAGGAAAACAAAAAGAGATGAGCAAGTGGAAATCAGTTGTATGTGCAGGATGATGATCATGATGATGATGATGATGATAGTACAAACTGGCTGTGTTGGAGTTGCTGTCTGTTACACAAGATCGTAACCTCGTTGTACCTCCCGAAACAAGTGACGTTAAACCGGATAAATACAGTTTTCTCCGGTAGTTTTACGCTGCCATGTCGGGAAACAATAAGTTTTCGACGCCAGTTGTCTTTTATAGCAACACATTGATTACAACAGTACAAAGGGATACGTGAATGATGAGGGCGACGACGTGTAGGTGCTATTTGCATAATTATATAGGTTATTTCAAACGTAGAATTAGTGAGTTGTTCCTAGAAATGTACTGAATGAAAATTCTCTCTTGTCAGAGAATAGATTTTGATCCACCTTTAACTGCCTCCGAGTCACCGACCTGCGCTATTGTTAGCAGAAAGCAGAATTTCAAAAGTTTTAAACATTCAAGAGTTCCCGTGACCACGGAATACGGGACAAGGCTACCGGGAAAAAAATTTACAAGGCTGACGTCGTCAGTCCTAATAATAGAATGTGGGCGAGAAGAATGCGAAATAAAGGAGGATATCAAATTTTATAAGAAAATGACTAGCAGTCAGATCAGAGATCAAAAAAGGAAACAAAGAAAAAAATGAAAAAGGATATGTATGTACTCTGCCTATATCCCTTGCCTAGAAATCGTTTCATGTACGTCTGTGTGTCTTCTGGATTATTGACGGTAGCTTTCCGGAGCGAGCACAGCAACGAAGCGAAGGAAATAAAAGCAAATTTCTCAATTTTATTGTAGAGCTCACCATATTTTTGACGTTTTTCTCTTATGCTTATATCTCTCTTTACGTCCTCACAATAAAATGTCGGGAGAAAAGAGAAAGAGAGATATGAAAGGAAAGTCACAAGAAAAATATAGAAGCGGCTTCTTTCTGATTTTTTCCTGGCTTTTGGGCAACTGCACAGAACTTCGCAATTTCTCGCCGTAGCATTCATGTGGTGGCAGGAGAAGCAGTACGAGTGCTGTTATCGTTTCATTTGCTTTTTTCCTTTTTTTGCGTTTTACACAAACTTCAAAGATACATTAAATCCTATCAAATTTTATGCGTTTCTTCTCTCTGTCTTCTGTTCCTTGATTGTCAGAGAAAACATGTAGATTGGGGAGGGGGGAGAGTAAGTAGGTAGTGAGACAGGGAGAGAGCTACATTTAGAGAAAAGGATAAATTACTGTATTCCTATTTTCTCCAGTTCCTCTCTTCCAATCATGTGTAAAAGGAAGAGAAAGCTGTTGGAAATAACGTCATAAAAACGGCGGAAAGTTGAGAAGGTTTTATTTTGAGACTTGCTAACTCCAATTCGTTAGCAGGCAGTAGTCGAGGTAAAAACCCTGCATTATATCCCCCCGCCTCTGCCCTGTCATTTTTACGGGATATATTCGTCGTCGTCAGCGTCATCATCACCCAAAAGTAGCAGCAATTTTTATGACAATGACGTTTCTTCATGCACTGCTATCATCATTAAGACATTGAGAATGTGCCAGGAATTTGGGGCATCTGCACATCCACAAGAGATGGGACTGAGTGTGTTAATGGCGGGAAAAATATGCAGGAGTTTATTAGACACAGAGACGACGACGAGATAAAGAGGGAAACAGAAGTAAGTAATTGACATGCGGATGACAGCAGTGTGACTGATACCGTTAGATGAGTACCTTATAGTATAGCATTTCTATAGAGAGAGAAAAAAACATTTTTTTCGGTAGAGTCCACCCCAACAGTCGTTTCAAATTCCTAACACCACTACTCTTAAGATTTCTCTTTCTCTCTGAAATATCTCGCACTTCCTTCCTTACTTCCCATACAAGTTAGAAGTAATGACGGTAATAATTGGTATTGACAGAAATAAAATTGGAGAATGGTGAGCCTTGTTGTTTTTATGGGAGGCCTGTAAATCGATTGGGTTGCGCGTAAGTGGCTCAAATCTGGAACACCATTTATTACACAACATGATGAAACGGTGATGCTGTGCGGCGCCCTTATGAAAACGACTTGTTTACATCATAACACCAACAGCAGCACATTCGTGTGTATGAGTGCCAGGTATTGACCATATTTACCCAGTTGCCCCCCAAAAGCAATAGCCCTACTCCCGGGGTGTTTACACAATACTTATATAGATACATGTACGTATTACGTATACACTTTCCCTGTTTACTGTTGTACACGATTTGATGGTTTGATGTACACCCACTGGTGCAGGCACGCCATCATTCTCACGATTCCTCGCATTCATCGAGGCACAAAGTCGACGCTGTATTATTGGCTCGGGTTTTTTCCATTATCGAATTGCCGTTAAAGGGCGATAACAAAACAAGGGGAAAATCGAAACGGGCAATAATCGTCGTTACGACTGTGATAGAGTGGTGCCTTTACAAGAACGGGTGCCTGCGTGCATGGTAGTTATTGGAACGCAATGAACCAAGCTTGTTTGAATACGAGTTTCGAACAATTTTTAGCACCGTATAGAAGCATATGTAATTCTTGCCCTATTACTACATATCTGGGCAACTGGCTGGGTCTAAGACAGGCACATAGAAACGTAAAAAAAATATAAGCCGACCTAAATCGAACTGCTCCATTCAAATCCAAAAGGATAGGCATCGTAAAACCGTTACCGGTGGATTGCCCGGGAGGAAGAAAGCCC
>JAHZNE010006690.1:0-31803 GCA_027744055.1 Callyntrura sp. NNG-2020
CCAAATTTGTGGGGATGCAAGCTTCAGCACAAATTAGGAAAAGTTATGCGTCTCAGGTTTGCTACAATGCAAATAGTACTTTTGGAATCATTTTCGGGATAACGGCCCCATAAATAGGAAATAATGCGGAGAATTGATATCATAAATTGAACCAGGAGACTATAGAGAATACCTTCCCCAGAATTCAGGAAGGGTTGAATGCCACCAAATTTTAATTTCAGCGTCCATCAAGTAAGGCACTTATGCCTCCTAAAGCATGACAGTAGTTATTGTAGAGCTGAATTATTTTAAAGCAATGCTAGTCCTGAGATTTTAAGATTGTGGAAAGTCAGCATAGTCACAAAATTTAGCTAATTACAGTTACATGCTAATAGTGTTAATATGCAGAGTACATGCATTTTTTTAAATACAAATATTCTGCAAAACTTCGCATACATCAATCAGCAATTTTTACACCAGAAAATATTAACTTTCTCACATCTATAAATGGTATATAGTTCTTTTTGACCTGACCAAATACCATTAAACTACCATTTGAAATAAAAAGATGAAAATCATATGGTTGTTTTACTATTATAATGTTACATGACAAGCTGTGCCACTTAGATACAGTAAAACATTAACATTTAATGAAAGAACACGATGGAATTGGAGCACTTGGAAATTTTGATGAAAAACTTAATGTTATAACTGGCATGTGCGTATAACTCACACTTTTAGGCAACTAACAAGAAGCAAAGAGTCCATCTATCTTAAAGAAATTACGATACGTGCTGATATAACTTGAGCTGAACTGTTTGAGAACAGCCTATTAGTTGTAGCAATAGAAGAAATGGAAGCCGTACACAGAATAGAGTGTAATATTGGGGTAATATAAAACGGCCAACGGCAGATGTGAAATCTACGCAGTTGTTGCTTTCTCTTTAATTAAATCACTTCTAATTCCATCTTTTAATATGCTGTAAGTTCATGAAATGATGTTGGATGTGCTAAATTAGTTTTGTAGCGTGTCTAATTTACTTTGATGTATGTAGGCACATGTCGGAGTACAAAATATGTTTTATATTCTTTGCTTCCAGTTTTAAGCACTTCCTTCCTTCTATTTTATCCCTAATTCATCTACCATAACTGTCTTTTGAAAACATTACTAAATCGTACATACTTTTTGTGCCATTCTTGCTTGGGGAGCAAGAAAAGAAGATAGGAAACAGTAGGGCAACATTGATGCATACATTACTAGTGTAGAAGTAAATTATTGCAGAAAGTACCCCAAAGTAATGATGCACCAGTGCCAAATAAACTTAAAATTCATAAAACGCTTCTCATTGTATTTTCTGTTCCATGTCCAAACCTTCTACCTGACTGACACCAATTTCTTCAAGTCCTTCAATTTACCGAACAGGAACAGATTCCTTATTAAGTTACTTGATCGTGGAAGCGTGGTGATTTTGTTGTCTAGAAAGTATAAGAGCTTTCTCAGCAGTAACGTATACATGGTCTCAAATTAAAATAATAACATTTCTCTTTTCTCTATCGCTAAATGTAGTGGTTAAAGACTACCTGTAGAATTTCATATGGTAAACGGTGTCTAAGAAATGTCTATACAAGCCCACTAAGTTAGTTAGGTTGCAATCTTGTGTAAAACAGATGGTGGGTAGAAAGTGCCATATGAATGCATATACAGATATAAATAGCTCGGGGATGAGTTTGTGCATGCACAAGGTAAAGAAGTGTGGTAACACAGGTTCTTCTGGACTAATTACTTTTTCCATGAGGAGATTGAACCTTTAATGAAAATAAGCCATTAAAATTCCTTTTATGTGGTGTAGTGGTGTATGTACTAGGTGGAATCAAGTATTTTCAAGAAAAACACTCGGTTTATTTGCACTCTACTGTGGTGTAGCTATATGTTTGAACAGTAAAGTATTCACACTCGTGCACACACACATATATATTTATATATATGCATTGTTAAAATGAGTGAGCTCCCATAATATATCTACATTATTATCATTGTGAAAACCTGAATGGTGTGTGCAAACGCAAAGTTTTCTTGAAACCTAAAAGCACATAACTGGATACATACACAAGCCATTATATATCAGTTATTATATGAGCCCTTTGAATGGTACAATCTACCGCTGTTTCCTACTTTCTTTATTCTATAATATGTACGTAATAGAGAGGTGCGTAGGTATTTACTAGATGAAGAGAAGGGATCTTTTCTGGGGGAACTGTTTCAAAGTAGGACGTAATATTAAACCAATATGTGTAGTAGAATGTGTAAGATATATACACACAAGTCTTCATTTTCTCCAAAATTTTACTTGTTGGTTAAGATTTTACACGTTCCCACTTGTGCGAAATTGCATTTGATTCACAAGTTTATTAGAAAAGTTTTCATAAGCTATTGTAAACTTCGTTTTATGCGACTTTGGTGCAATAAACGTGATTTCATAACTTTCATTTTACGCCAAACGCCAAAGTATTGTTATGTAATGTCAAACAGGCCAGCGTGTTGTGAGCTGACAATAATCAACATGGGTAGCGTTGGGGGAACAAGCAGCACAATTATTAAATAAACCAAAAACGAACATGAGTTTTAGTGGGTTGTGTTTCAGGAGTTTTTCATAGTGTAAATACATTTTATCTTTGCTTGCAAGCTTTTTTAAGGCCTAGATTAGTTGTGTGACATAAAGAAGTATAAGGAACACGACAAAGTGCATTTTATAATCCTCCCGAAATTTGTTAATAAAATAGCTTGTAATTTTAAAACGTTCCCATTTCAGCATTTCTAGTTACATCATTGTGTGCAGACATTAATGCAAAACGAGATACCATGTCTCAAAATTAGGAAGTAGACTTTACTTACATGATACAGCTCTCCAGTTTTTTTGTATAAAAGTAGGCCGTTAACTTTCCATTTTTGTTTGTACTTCCTTGTAAAAGATAGATGCCTTATTTACTGACAATGTCTATCTGACCATATATTTCTCTCCAATGATATCGATCTGACTTTCACCACATTCTGTCCTTTCATGTTGCAAGCGCAAGCAGCAGTATTTTACAATATTTTGAAAGGAACAGCCGCTTCAACTTTAGAAGTGACTAAAATTCCCCTTTAAATCTCCTTATATTATCCTATAACATTGAATTGCCTTGCAGAAAGGTACAGGTACACAGAAATATATACTTGTTTGTCTGCCCCAACCTGTACATGTGCTATCAACATCTTATGTGTACGGTACATGCCTACGCTCGCCAGGATCAAGACGGTATTCGCATATTTATTTCACTCACCTGTTACGTTTTTGTGGGAAAATGAAAGGGATTTCCGTACTAAATTGGATGCAAACAGTAATATGATAACTTATTGGTCTACAAATGCCTGGCTTCCACCTCGTTGTACGAGCAAAGTCTGCATTCATAAGATCTATACCACGCTTGGTATATACGCAGCACCCCTACATATTATTACAATTACTCTTATAGCACGCAACGCTGTTGGAATTTGGGCTGGCATTATGCTTTATTTGCCTCCCTCCATCCCTCTCCTGCTCTCCTTCCTTTTTCCATTGAACAGCGATAACGATGATGATACATATTCTGTGCAACGTATTCATGTGAACATTTTACATTATGCATGAGAAAAACTGTGCTGTCTTTACACCCTTGTAGTCGAGTGGAATCCTGACGTCTTATGTGGCCTTCCTTCCCCTCTCTCTCTCTCTCTTTCTGTGGCGGAGCGCCTTACAGAGAAAGTGTGATCTTGCCTTTTCTCAATTTCTCATACATAAGCACACATCCTCATTTTCTCACATACACAGTTTCTTATTTCACTTAAAGTTCATATTTATTTATAAACGTATTCGAGCATTTGTGCACAATTATTGTGCTAGCACAAAATATCTATCGTCATTTTCATCTTCGTCATCGTGATCGCACCTAATACCGCTGCGCTGCTGCTGCCGCTGCTTATTTGGGAAATGAAAAAGATGACAGCCAAAGGTTCTCGTTTTGCAATATCGTCATACCCGTATACGGATACCCGTACCCGACGACTCTATACTATTTTTGGTGGAAAGCAAACTCGTGTGTAAAAATAAAGTGCTAAGTACGCAACCCATCGCCTTTTTACTAACTTAACGGAGATTTGCCTTTTCAAAAAGTGAATAGAAATGAATTCGCGGAGATTCAGTCACTCGGACGAGGATTTCGTTCGTGGTGCCTTTTTTAACTTGTGTACGTGTTTCGTACTGGCAACATATTTTTTTCTTGTAGTCTTCCATGCATGTGGCCGTTTATTATTACTTTTTTATACGGCAATAATTCTATAATAGTATTCAGTCATCCATTCAAAGCAGCGCGCACACACACGTAGTGCACTAGTACCTTTTTGAATAAATGACAACTTGTAGAATACGGAGAAATTCTACGAAGAAAAAAAAACTTTGAAGGAAGAGCATTTAGGGTGTGTGTGTGTGTACACTGTTGGTGTCTATTTTATCATATCGCATGCTGATGTAATAATATATCTGTGCAGTGTGCACCGATATACATAAATTGTTCTGTAAATACACGAACGAACACAAGACGACCCCGGTTATTTCAGCTTGCCTGCCGCTACGACGTTTGCCTACCTCCATGTTATGACAGTCGTCGTTTTCAGTTTTCGCCTACACTAAACCTGCTATAGACGGCCGGGTAAAACTATGTAATATCGAAGATAGGCCGACAGAGAAGATACTTTTATATAATCATAATAATAATAATATTACACAGCACTATGGGCAATAATAACGCCTTACTACTGGTACTATGGCTGACGTAAGTGGAGCATTAAAGAAAAAATAATAGCAAGTCGAGTTAAATCCTTTGAATGCCATACAATTTTCTGTATTGTATTGAATATTGTGCTATTTTGAATGTAAAGCTGAAGCTGGGAAGGAGACATGAAAGGACTTGCACCGCCGTATATAGTTTCTCCATCCCCCGTAAATATAGATACATTTTTTTATACTTTGAGAGTAAACTTACCGAACCATCCGGTTTCCCCAAAATGTATTTTCTACATTTGGATTCATATTTTTTATTATCTGCTGATGTACATTTTTATGAATTTGAAGTGATAGGGTGCAAGTGAGTGAACCGAAGAAAAAAATGTAAAGTCTCCAATTTATGTAGACTTAGTGCAGGCGGCAGTACAATGGCAGAAACATCCTACAAAACCACTGCCAACGTCATACTTTTTTTGCAGAGCGGAGAGATATATGTTTTCTATCTACAGGTTGGGCCCGCATTTAAAATTGAATTTCATGTTTTCAAACGAAAATTGCTTCTCTGCATAACTCAAACTCACTCATTTTCGTGATTATGATGAAAAACATTGCCCTGCTCGACGACCCAGCTACATAAAAAAACTCTCAGCATACAACTGTTTCCTACTAGGTACATTTCTGGCATTTGAATACAGGGCTGTTGTGGCGGTACCTTGAAACGTATGTGGATGCATCTCTGAAAAAGCAAAATTATAAAAACGTTATATAACATTTCTTGCAAATGGATAAAAATGTTTGCTGTGATATTGTTTGATGCATTGGTATATATTATTGAATAAAGAACAAATTCCATTTCACCCCGCCTGTTTTTTTCATCGTGCATACAACCCAGGTAAAAACTGTTTTTTAACAAAATAACTTTCTTCTTCGTGCTTCTTTTTACCCCATTTATATACGACAACACAATAAAAGCTATCAACTCTCAAATTGCTGTACACCCCTTGCTTTATGTACATTACATCCCAAGAACATCCATATAATATGATTTGCTGGTAATGTACAAATGGGTATTAGTGCCTGAGAGTAAGTACACTTATAAATAAATAATGGGAATAAAATAAAAAGTAAGGAAAAATACAGCTGCTGATCTACGATCCTTTGTGTTGTGTTGTTGTGTTGTAGCAGCCAGGTCTCACAGTCAGTCAGTAAGCATTTTACTAAAAGGTGTTTTATATCTATTTCAGCTCCACTTCTACCGTTAATGTATATTTCACAGGCAAACAGAGAACAGGCTTGAAAGAACTAAATTTAGCAGAGCTGTGTTGAATCATATCAAAGGGGCAGTTGATGCTTGTATGTATGTAGTACTTGTGTATGTATTTACAATGTAAGCCATAAAAAATTACCAGACTTTGCTACCACTACTGCGAAGAAATTTTTTGTGTTTAAATTCATATGGATAATACAAAGTAGTAAAACACATGCATTTCACCGAGAAAAAATGTGTACAAGAGGGAAAAATTGAGTTGGTATTGTTGTGTGTTTGAGGGAGAAGGGCAAAAAGAATGGTGAACTGGACATTGCAATTTTTTAGTGTTAGCCATTATTTTTATGACAAAAGCTTTTTGTAGAAAGATAGATACCTGCATAATATATATGGTTAGGCACATAGGCTGCTTACTGGACAGAAAAGAAATGGAGATTGAGGGCATGACAGGTTGAGCTTGAAAAACATATTGTGTTACTCTATATGTCTCCGGAGAAAACGTGAATATAAAAGTTAATGCTTTGAAAGAACATGAACACATATGGGATTTCACAGGGAGAAAAGTAAAAAGAACAGACCTTCCAATATCGCGTACTTACTCACTCATAGTTAAAGCTAAGTAGAACAATTCCAAAAGGCTCGATCTGGTCGGATGTGTATAAGAGTTGTTATTTCGTTGCGGGGCTTCAAGACGGATATAGTGGCAGTGTAGCAATATAGAATCCACACATTTTGTAATAAAAGGGTGAACATTCCAAAGGTGTATTAAATTTTCTTCTTTTTTCGAAATCTTCTATCGTATTACCACTGCACTACAGCGTTCTTTTTATTTTTCATACTTGCAATGATACATGCGCATGAAGTATGATGATACATACACGAGTGTCCAGGTGAATGAATTAAGCCGTACAGGGGAAAGAAAGTGGTATGTAATAATACGAGAGTCAAAATATTTTCTTCATGGACTCACATGGGAAATATTTTGGTACCCATGTTAAAAACTAATTTAAATCGGATATGTTGGGAAGATAATGCGGGTAGAGCTCTTGTCTGTGAAGTTCTTTTGTCCGGAAAATTAAAGTAGTTTTATGTCATAGTATATTATTCGTTTATAGAAGCACAATCAGCCTTGTACTTAGTTGTGCTTGGTAAGCCCATTTCATTGTAGTGTTTAAATAGTACAATACTCGTTGCACGAGAAGTAAGGCTAATCAACATGTGGGTGTATCAAATATTACAAAATTTTGGTGAAAGCAGGACCGAAACAAACCGAAAAACCGTTAAAGCATCGATAATGAACCTAAACATGTACTGCACCTACTACACAGACTTAACTCTTATTGGATTTTGTGAACTATATCGGTTTCTAATGGTTACGGTTACTGTTGATTTCAAAATACTATCAAAGGTATACATTAGTGACCAACGCATTGGAAAGTGCGAAATCAACGAAGTTCTTTTTTAAATGAAACTTTGCACTTTGGGAGCGTAAGTGATGGAAAAATGTGTGTCTTCAAAAAATAATTATTAGAATCTAAGATAAACTGGAAACGGACGAGAACGCACATATTTATATAGACGTTAATATTCAAATCACATCGCTATCGTTACTCAAAAGCATTTGTGATTGAATGTGAGGCGAACAAAACCATTGTCGTACTGTCTGACTTCCTAACCCACGAAAATAAATGATAATTAGCCGCAAGACTACATTTTCATGTTAAAATTTTAGGAGACATGTAACTTGTAATGTAAAGCTTTTTGTTACAATAACTTCTGCAAAAAGTCCCTTCGCTAAAACCAATTTCTTCCTTGAAAACGAAAATAATCCTGCTCATGTATTTAGGTATATTGTCACCGGAACAAAAGCCAAAAATGTCACGATTGTCTCATTAAATTCACCGGAAACGAGATACATTTTGTTTAAAAGGTCTGTCATAGCCTCATATCACACGAGGTGGAGCAATTACTGTGAATGGAACACTCATCGTTGAACAATTTTTAACCGACTCAATCGACAATCAAGTCTTTCATGTTGGATCTCACAATAAAATTACGTAAAAAAATCGTTTTCACTCGAGTCTCTGTCATTTGTTGAGTTCAAAGAAAAGCGATTTTTCCTTGGCTTTAACTCGATGAGAGAGAAACAATGGAAAAGGCAAAAAAATATGCAGGTTGTACGATGTAGGTACCATTAAAATCTGGGAAAGAGAAAGAAAACCCTAAAGTGAGCGAGATGGAAAGGAAAAGGAAATAATCCTGAATTGTCAGGAAATGACTAGTTTTCAGGCTTTCAACTGGCAAGAGGAAAGTGAGTTTTCAAAGATGAGCTTCCCCTTCAGACACTCTTCGATTCCGATTAGCTACAATGACGCAGTTTGTGCGACTCATATATCGAGTAATTTTACTTTATTACCCAACATGCTTAATGTGTGATAGATAACGTACGTATATACCCACAAACTCAACCTAAAGCATTGGTTTGGTGTACGCCGGGTACTATTTCAAATGGCTGATGAGGATGTAATATACAGAATGGTAATCATACTATAGTATATATTTAATACATGCTTTCTCATATTTTCAATAGTACCAACAAGTGTGGTTTCAGTGGCATTGCTAGTGAGGAAAGTGAGGATGTACAGAAGTGGGAGCAGAGTTGAGAATGTATTGAAAATGGAATGCCAGTCAAGATGGAAAAGCTTAAATGGAAATTTGTGGTTCAGTATTTTCAAGTGATTCTTGAAAGCAAACTCATAGTTTTACCTCATTTACACACACAAGCTAACTTACGTTTTAGGTAGAGGTTGTTGAAAAGGAGAAAATGTACTAGCCATTTAGTCTCTTGTAGCTATCAATTCATCAAGAAAAATACAGCAATCACGTTGCAATGTTATGTCGCAACTAAAATACAAAGTGACTAGGATGTGCATGGCATTTAACATTTTTTTTTAAATTACCCCAATCACTGTTACATCAAAGGATGTAGACTAGTCAGAAATGAACTTCGAAATTTGCACCGACATTTGGCATACTGCTCAAATTTAAATAGAATTAAAAATGATTGTATACCATTAACAAATTAATTTACTAACGTTTTATTGATGAAGAAATAAATGCTGCCATCTGACAGATGTGTTTTGTCTATAGAGCAAACTGCTTAGGGATAACTTTAGTTGCATTAATGTAACTTTTAGCCTATGGTAAGAATATGTATTAATGTTGACAAAAATGAAAGCTACATCCCCTTCGTGCCTTCGAATTTGTGTTCTGAAGGTTATGATGAATACAAAGAAACTGTTTTAAATTTTCTCTATTTTCCTGTTAGACGTTGGGTGCATAGTTCGTAGTTCTTAGACCAACACATTAAATTTGTTGCCACTTTCCGCAAATACTTGTAGTGGCACAAGTTAATTTATCGGTTTCACTGTAGTGCTAATAATAATACAACTATTTTTGTTTTTATGTCTAAGTGCGTAAAAAGTTTTCTTTAAAAATTGTGATTTCTTTCTTCGCTCCCACTTTTCACACCCTTCATCTTGTAACTTTTTCATTTCTGTTTCTAACAAATTTTCCCAACCTTTTTTGCAATAAGGTGATAGTGGTGGTGCTTGTGATCAGTAGTGGTGAAATTTGGGGAAAGTGGATAAAAATGCAAATGACAAGAAACAGTTTTGTATGTAACTTTTATTAGCTCAAAGCTCTCTCCCTCTCTCACACACATTTTTTGTGCCTGTCAACGAATTCAAACTAAAGAGCAAAGTAAACTGAGCAGAACTTTTCCTGTTTAGCCTGCACTCTATTCCTATCGAAAAAGTAGACGGTGGTGGTTTATAAATACTTTTGTTAAAATTGTGCAGTCTGTTGTTCATCCTCATAGCAATGACTCTCTGCCGGTCCTAATGGGTAGAAATTTCTTTTCCAGGAAATTCTCGACTATTTCAGGTATTCTGGCAACTTGTCCACAATAGTTTTTTAAAGAGCTTATAGACCGTCCTTTTATTTGCCAGAGGTGAGGTATCGCGTGTGTTCAAATAAGTCATATAATGCATACGTTGACGCGAGAGTTAAACAAACAAGGAGAAAGCGAAGTAAATATGTTCATGTCATCTTTAGTAGTTATATAGCATATTGTGTCTACACTTTCCACTTCACATTCGATAATCATAATGGTCATACAGCAATGAGAATGAGTGAAAGTAGAAATGCTTGAACTCAAACAGAACGGTAGTAATGTGTACCAAGTACCACAGTAAAGGCAGAAACAAAATGGTCTGGTCAGGCAGTGCAGTGTAACCGGAGGACAAGTTTCTGACATCATTGCATTGGGTACAAAGGTACAATTTTATACAACGCGTGTCCACTATGGCTGTAGAGAATATCTGGTCCACAAGACAAGTACATGTGGATAAATATTGAACTGCTGAACAATTTTAAAGAGTGCTATGAGAACTAGGGGGTGATGTTTGGCGTAGTTTCATTCGTGAAGTGGGCGTTATCACTAAGGGTTTTAAAATGGAAATTGAATGCTGGCTCCAAATCTATATGGATGAATAAAGGAAACTGACGGCTGTTATTTTCGCGTAAACAATTTCGTGTTGGTAGTATAGGTGGTGGTTCTCTGTGAAATTTTGCATTAGTTATCAGCGAAATCTTATTTAAAGAGCACAAAACAAAATGTCCGAAGAAAGTTGATGTCATTCACGTTTCTTTCTTTTACAATACTTTCTAATCTTACAAAGCTTAGTGTATATTCTCTCCAATACTGACAAGTACCTGGCATCTGGTATAAAAATCGGGCTTTTGTATCTTACAATCGTACAATTCGTCGCCTTGGTTAGTTAAAAACATCTCATAAGCAATAAATAGGGGACAATTATAATTTTGTGATTTTGTCAAATTGTAATTTTCATGTCCTACGGTCCTGGTTTATTTCTGAAACTAAAGTATCCATATATTTAAATGGAAGCTTGCAGTGCTTTGCCACCTAATTGCAAACAACAAAAATTTCGTTATGATGTTTCATTTACATTTATTATTATTATTATTATTACGTCTTTATTGCAGATCATGTGTGATCATGTGATATGTTTATGAGGAACTACAGCGACATCTGCGAAGTGTGTTTTCTCTACATTTTGCTGAATTGTTATTTAAACATGTATTTACCATTTCCGCAGATTGTTAAAAGAGAGTATGATCCCAACTTAATAGCGTACAACACCATCTAATTTTAAATGACAGCAATTTGATTATGATGCCCCACCTGGCTGAACATCGAAATTTTCACTTACAATCAGTTTTGTGCTTTATCTTCTCGTGCAATCAATAACACAATATGTAAATTTTCTCCTTCCGTAATAGCGTTTGTAAAGGGAAAACATAACATAATTCCAAGCTATATAAGTATTCAAGATGATGTTAGCATTGGTCACCAACTTCCCACGTGATAATCCACTTATCCCATCCTGTAGTCTTCCATGCACTTATTTATATTAGTTTATTTATTGCTCTAGTTTATGTTGACTTTTCATCTCATCCGATT
Source organism: Callyntrura sp. NNG-2020 (assembly GCA_027744055.1). NCBI lineage: Eukaryota > Metazoa > Arthropoda > Collembola > Entomobryomorpha > Paronellidae > Callyntrura > Callyntrura sp. NNG-2020. The sequence continues at coordinate 11,591 of JAHZNE010006690.1, forward strand.
TGTATAGAGAGATTTGGTAAAACGAAATTCGATCCTTGTTGAATACTCGAATTGTGTATGAATGTAATACTACAGCTTCATTTATTCACTTACTGCCTAATGCAGCATTTCACACAACTTCAAGGCGGAGAAGTTAACAAACGTGACATATATTCGTCCATTTAAACACGCATGTTAAATTGTCAACTTTTATTTTTATGAAGTATAGCCCTGCTTCCTGGAAAATCTTGAGCCAACAATCTTTAAGTACTCCACTTATCTACATCATACATTCACTGTAGTTCGTTATAACGTAACGTAAAATATATACTAGAAACGCTCCTTTTATAGTTGCCGGAACGGGGGAACAAAGGGGATAACCATATCCTGTCATGCATTAGGGTGTCTTCCCCCTTATACTTCTAATACAGGAGAGCCCTAACTTTGGGGGTTTTGTCCCCCCCCTTCCCCCGGCTCCGACAGCCATGACTCATTGCAATACTAATTGTAAGAAAAACGTAAGTTTATACCAGTACCAGTACCTATGGTAAGTATGGTTGTGCAGTACATGTACATACATACTGTTAAACTAAGGCATAGAATGTAGCTACATCTTCGAAGCTGTAGTTTTCAATGTTTAAAAATGCCAACTTTTTACTAATGCATGATACTTTTATAGCTATACATTTCCCATCATCCAAATTTCAAATTGCCATCTTGAGTATAAGAGAAAAACTCTTTATTATTGCTCCAACATCTCCATAAATTTCTATTTTTTACTTGTACAAATTTCCGCTCTTTGTTTGCGATTATTTATAATTTAAAATAGTGGTATGTCATCGTACATTCTTACAGCATACTTTGTTGGACTTGCCCTATTATCCATTACACAGGTAAACATTCTCCTCTTTTCGATTTTATAAATAACTGAGTTTCTGAAAAACGAGGACTGCAGTGCAGACAAGATAAGACCCACCAACTTTACGAAACGTACATACCCACTCTGATACCACGGAAGGAAAAAGGTTTGCTTTTACGAACAAAAGTATCGCTCCTACAAATATAAAACAAGGCAGTTGAGTCGGAGCTAAATGAAAAATAAAAATGGTAAAAGTGCTGCTATTTTACTTTAAAAAATATTCATAGCTTGATGCAATCATTATTATGCCAGTCTTGAAGTTGATGCTCTTTTTACTGGTGAAGGAAAAGAGTCATCAAGTTTTTAAATAACACGTTGCTACTGCGGATATATCCATCTCTTATATCTATACTCTTTTACCTGTTTTAGCTAACATAATCAAGAGCACAAAACATTTTATAGTCTGTACAGCTTATGTACATACATAATAATTGTATAACGGTCATGTAGAAAATTCAAAGCTTGTGTAGCCCTCAGGCCCTTAAGTGTATAGTATAAAATGATACTAGGATCGGGGACGACCTAAAAAGAACTATGTACTTAAAACATAATGCGGAGAAAAGAGAGCTAACATTCAAGTGTCACTGAATAATTGATGAAATCTCTAATTTGCTCCGTCCTTAGATTCCATATTCGCAATGTTGCCATTGCTGCTTGTGTTCTTTGCTGGCTGTGTAGTAAAGCTGCTCTTTCTTTGCTTTTCTGGCCCCTTTGGTGATGGTACATGATGTTTTCATTTTTATTATAATATTTTTTTCTTTCCCCTTTCTCTTTTGTAGGTCTGGGTGCATTGATAGTTCGTAATGAGAGTGCTCATACTTTGAACAAGTTGTATTTCGGAGGTGGCACGGTAAACATTCAAGTTCCTTCCCAACAGTTTCACGTCAAGAGAACCCAGTTGTATGAAAGGTACGGTACGGTATACATATTCTTTTATAAATTGCTGTAAACTTAATGCTATGTTATATACTCACTAGCTGTATAAGTACATACGCATATTACGTAGTTTAGTGTGTGCGCACTTGTAGTTTTCGTGCCCATGCATTGTTCAGGAAAATAAACATACGGAAATAAAACTTTGTGTAAAATTAAGTATATAGACACTGAAAGAAGCACAATAATACCGAGTAGAACACTCCGTTTCTCGTCGCGAGTAAAAGACGCAATTTCGTTTATTTTCGTTACGACTACGATTTTATTGTTCATGTCAAAATTTAAGCAACAACAGACCAACAATTTGCGTAGGTAAAATTTATAGAAATCGAACGTATTTTTATTTTTTTGGGAACGTGTAAGCCCCTACATGAATTGCACCAGCAGCATATATTTTCCGTAAAGCGTATTAACTTGTTCCTTTCCGTAGGAGCGGTTCAAGAGCCGCCGTTCCACTTTTTTGTAGTTTCAGAAATGGCAAAAATATTGAACATAGACAATCCAGCGTAAATTCACTTCCAATTGTGGTCTATTGAAAAGCATGCGTGATTGTACCAGAAATGAGGCTATCGCCTGTTGTACTACTACCTGTGCACTTCCCTTTTCCCGTATTGTCAAAATATTTTAGCGGGTAAATATTCACAGCGTAATATGCAGTCAGTAAGAGTTTGGTATTGTCATTTGTTTGAATTGAGACGAGCCACAGCATTATAACTAAACTGAAGGAGGAAATGTGGTTCTCTCCCTCAGTCAGTAATGCATACACGTATTTATCTAATTTCCAATGAAAATTACTTTTATTGTTGAGCAATCTGTACCACTCCTACAACCAATTTCTCACTTGAAAGATTTATACATTTGTGTCTACCAATGCCCCGGCAAGGTACAGCGCCGTAGAAGTAGAACAGGGGTAGAGCCACCACACCACACCTACTAGCCCCGACAAAATTGTTGGAATACCGGGTTACAGTGAGCATGAATCTACTAGGGAAAATAAAAGTGGGAGAACCAGTGAGAGGAAAAACATTATAACATTTCAGATAACCATTATTTTCTAGCAACAGGTACATAAAAATCAATTAGGAATGCTACCAACGGCTCCGTCTCCGACGGAAAGAAACTTTAGCTTAAAGGTAGCACTGCCGGCATTTTTTCCTTTACATTTTCTCTCTTGCTTTTACTGGATCATTCATTCATCGATTTATCGCCCTTTTATTATTCACTTTATACTATTTTCTTCTTTGCTCCCAATTTTTCCGCTTTTTCTCCTCTTTGCACGTAAATTTTTTTGTATTGGCTATATTTTTGTAGGGTTTTACATCTTATACAGAACGAAACGACTGCAAAGCTGTGTGTAAAGGCTGAACTACTGTTATATAAGTGTGTGCATACTTGTGTGTAGAATTGAGTGGGAGAAACGGAATGGCGTATATACAGAAGAATTTACGGAACTTATAGCTTATACCTACTTGAGGGAGCCTAGAGTGATATTGAAGCAAAAATGTGCCTATCAAATTGCAGTGACGCTACCCTCTGTTTACTATATTTGTTTTTAGATTTGAAGATGGAACAATACCATTTCTCTCAATTTTGGCAATTCGGGATGGACTAAACACGCTGACTGGATTATGTCGTTCGATGGAATCTGTCAGAGATAGAACGTTTCGACTTGCACAGTAATATTTTACCAGATTATATTGAATTTTCTCTGTGCTTTCTGCGTATATCCTCCCTACAAATTGAAAACGCTGTCCATTTGGTCTTACGAAAACGATGAGAAATTATGAATTTTAATGCTTTCACCTTTCCTGTTTCACCACCAATTCTCCATCAGGTACTTTTACCGACACTTATCCAGTATGCGTTATGGGAATGGACAGCGGTTGGTGAAAATTTATTCTGACACCAATTTCACCTCTTCCCAAACTCAGGGGCCGGTCGTAACATTTAATCTAGTACGGAGGGATGGAGACATCATCGGATATTCTGAGGTATTTAATGCAACAATTTAAAAGGCAACATGGCATTTGAAGAAACATGCTACAATGAACTTGATCTCATTACATTAAGTAGATCCATTATCGCACCCCTCCAACCGTTTTCTCGTTGCTTCCTAATTTTCAGGCTTCTATACATGGTGTATCTTTAGTGGTCACGTTTTACCCCAGCAAAAGCGTTGCAACATGATCATCAACACAGGGCAGGCCGCTGCATCATTTTCGTTTACAACAAGAAATACTAGCGTGTTACATTTCATTGCAAAATGTTATCGTAATCGACTGTACTGCCTTGTCTATGGATGCTTTATAATAAGAGTACCGTAGAGTAATTGAAACGTTACTGTACTGCTCCGTCTTATGTTTCCTGGCTTAAAACGCAATTTTAGCAAGCATGTAAGAATTAATGAATTCACAGGTGACGGTACTTAATTCGCCATTACACACGGCATCACCAAACAAAATTTCAAGGAATTTGGAAAGGCGTAAAAGATTAAGCGGAGAAAGGGAAAACCGAAAATATTTAGGTGTGCCACCTAGTTCAGTTTGAAATGAGCGTTGTTGTGGTTTATTTTACCGCTTGTCAAGATTTATTTTCCTGGCATGCTCCCGACTCCGTCCGTACACAACAAAAGAATACGGAAACTTTAGCTAAAATAGCAGTACACACACTACGCAGTACATTTTGATAATGCGAGTATCATTCAATTAATTTTCGTACTGCTGTCACTTTACTGTTGAAATGAAAATCGATAATTTCCACCAATACATACACTGAACCTCGACAAAGAGTGGAGAGGAAAATGTAATATTATATAGTGGAACATTCATTTTCTTTCATTTTTTACGTTCCAACAAAACACCGAACATGTACTTACCCTGACTTGTGAGTACTGTTGGGCAACTTTTCCCACAATAGCGCTCCTTAAGGGCAACATCTCAATTTATCGACATAAAATACAAGTTTTCAATCTGAGTCAAAGGAAAATTCTGTCGAGAAATTACAATTTTCATATTTCTCTTCTCTCCCACATAAAATTGTTGGGTAAATACAACTCTACAAGATTAAAATCCATTCAGTTAAGGACTTGCAGGCAGAATGAAGATATTATATTCCAGGGCAGAGAGTAGCAAACCAATGTAGTACATGATAGGAGAAGGGAAAGATTCCGGGTGTTGCTTGCTAATAGGTAATGGGAAAAAAGACTTTCGTAGTAGTACACACTCCCAACGAGTAAATACTTTTCCGTTTTTGATAAAAGTATTGAATAGAAAGGGAGCATCAACGAAGTTTCAATATGTATTGGCTTTCTCTGTGTACGAACATGTCACAACACGACGTACATCATCATAATAGAAATATATCGTGTATTTTCGTCTTTCACTGAGGTGATGCGTGCTTTTACCTGAAGACTTGAAGAAAAAACAAAAACTCGCCACACACACGCCAGAAAAGGAAAGTTGGGTTGGGGGAGAGAAACGAACAAGATTTCTGTTCAAGAGGCACCATTATAATTTAAGCAAACAGTGCCTAAAAGTAAGACGAGAAAGGCGGAGGAGTAGAGAGGGAGAGCAAATAAGCAAAAAGCAACTAAGGAGAGTACGTGCTCGTGTTCTTTCTTTTAGTAAGCATTTATTGAAAAGTGTTGCGCGCATCGGTTCTCAGTAGTGAGCCAAGCAGACATCTATCGTATTTGTCCATTAACCTTTTTTTCAAAAATCCAGAGATATTAAGACACATGGACGATGTCATACGAAGAGTTGAGTGGCGTTTGCGTCCCCATTTTTTGTTTTGAATAAGCATTCTGATGAGAATATATATTGAGTTGAGTTTGGTCGACTCAGTCCATCGTCTTAGCGGACGCGGTTTTGATCCTTCGCTTGTCAGCTATCATCTTAGTTATAACAGCGAAGTTAAGCTAGTAAAAACAGTAGAGTTTTTGTCTTGTGACTCTCTCTCTCTCATCTCCCTCCCTCTCTTTCTTTCTGGTGAAAAATTACAAGGCTTTATCTTTTACTCTTGAGAAACTATTTGCCTACGCTCAACGAGTCTCCTTTCAATCTGCTGTTGGTCACGTAGATATCCTTGTTTCCAGAATGTATGAAGCGATTGATGGTGTATATATATACTACTGTGTGCCTTACCCTCTGTATTGCCAGGGTGTACTTGCTTACGAAACTTCTCATTTGGAGCAGGCAAGAGACAAATTCAAATGCTGTAAGTAAATATGTGTATCTTTTTCAATAAGTCAGAAATCCATCTCTACAGCTTCGAAGCTTTGGCTTTCCTATTTCGGTTCAAAGTGGTCGAATACGTAAAAGCCTGGTTTCTCGCTTGCTTGCTTTCATATTTCGTTTGAGGATGGTACCAGATGTTTTGCTTCGTGACCCGAAAAGGAGCATACGCTTCGAGTGAAAAAAGTCACTCGTACGACACAGTACACTTATACACTTCCATTAAACTACCCCCACCACCACCTCTGTGCTCTCTGGGAAGAATTCATCCCAATCTTACAGTCGGAGGAACACTCAAGTGTTCTGTAAGCGTAATACGTTACTTTACTACTGCTGCTAGAGGAAAAATGCTGTACAGTTGAGTTGAGAAATATAATTTTGATGACTTCAAAAATATATCCTGAGAGTTTACATTACATGTGACATGCAACACTTTTGTAAAGTTCAAATAATAATACACAAAATTGTGTGTACTTGTATATCGGAATATGGGATAGATAGATATACAGGTGTGGTATAGACTATAGACTATACTCGAAGTTTTATGAAGATTAAATAAACTTGTTTATGTATTTACATTGCGGATGTGTACTCCCTCTTTCACTGCCTTGATGACTGCGTTTGTCCTTGTGCTTTTTTCTCCGTTCATACATTTATAACGGAAAGTATAACGGAACCATTATTTTTTTTTTAGTATTGTAGACAACATTAAATTAATGTTGGGTTTTTTTTTATTATTTTTGACATTCGTGGACACATATATATCCATGATCAATACAGAGAGTGGCACAGCCAACGAAACAAAACGTAACAGTTTTGCAAAAATATATTTTCTCTTCCAACAACGACGCCTTAAAAATGACGTTTTCACGGATTCTGGAAGTGTGCTGTCATGTAGTTTCTCATAGATTGTTAAGATACGAGCAACATATTAGACTACATCACTCATCACTCATCCAGCAATATTTTGACAGATGTTTGCTTTTGATGAAAGAAGTATCATTCGTTATTTTACATAAATTTAAAGAGTTGCTAGAAAGCATGACTTCTTCGTAGTATAACTAACCGAGTCATTTCACATGTCCATTCACCGTATACATAAGAGGAGGATTAAATGTAGTAGACTTGACTAAAAATGAGTTTAGCTGCTTTTTTTATTTACTTGAACTGGTAGATTCCTCATTTGTTCATTTATGCATACTATGGAGAAAAAACCTGTCAGTTTGCTGTAGGCTGTGTTGCATGTCTTTCGTTGACTGTGATTTGCTGTATATAGTTAGTTAGACGTTGTAATGCTCCCCCTGGATGCTACTAATATCGTTCGAAATATAATATATGCTCAAGTTGAACAGTTCACTCAGCTGAAATGTACATATATAAAGTGTGTGTTTAGGTATATGTTGGTATAATGTAGATCCCAGCTAATACGAAGTGTACACACACACACACACACACACACACAACGTTTCTGGTACACAAGGAACTCAGTGAATTTTACGGACCGTGAAAGTGAGTAATAGGAATGGGAAAAATAAATTGGGCAAAATAAATATCCACGTACCACGACACAAGAGGCACAACAAACCAAAAAAAGAGCTTTCTCAAGCGAAGTAAATAAGTGCGAGGAGGACACAATTTACTGCATGAGAAACAAACATCACCAACAACACTTTCCGTGAAAGATGCGAAAGATATTTAGAGTGAGGAAGTGAGGGCGAAGGAAAGCCAGAGAAAATGGAGAGAAAGTGGTTTTACTAATGTTTTCGTGGCATTTGGGTGTGTGTGTGTGTGTTGTTAGATCTAGGAGGGGATACATCGGAGCGGCAGCAAATAGTGAAAAATAAAGTAAGCAAGTAACAAAGTGAAAACATCCCTTTTACTTGGCCCAGTCTCAGATGATATATATCAAGCATGAGAAGGATGAGCTGTTGATGACGTTTATCTCCAAGTAGACCTAACGGATTCCAATGTCAGACTTGATGTTAGATAATTAATTTCAGGCTATTATATTGTGATGCTCCGTTATTATACTGGGTCGCAACTTGCAATTATCACCGATGTTGCATTTATGACATTCGCCATTGTACCACCCCAAGACGACAAAAAGGATGGTGATGGGAATAGTTTTGAGAAGTTGATGCGCTCTTTTAGAGTTTTTGTTGCATGTTTCGCGCAAAACTTCGAGAGTATTCAAGTTTTATTGTGCCTGGGTGTGATTTTTTCTCAATGTATCTGTTGATACTCGAAAGAGATTAAAAAATGCATATACCTAAATACGTTTTCCATTGTCGTGTTGCATCTTTCCTTTCACGTAATGCTTACAAGTAGTTACCACTAGTAGGGTCGAATATTCTGGATTCAGTTGTAGTGGAATTCAGTCAACAGACTGCAGCCAACAACAAGTTGTACCGTCAGTACAGTCATATTTCCCTCTTGACTTTTTTTTACAATTTACGACGAGTTTGGTTCACATGAGGAAACTCCATTGGAAGTTTTTGTCACAGAAAGTGTTGCCCATGTAAGTGAAATATAAATCAGTACAACACAATGCTGTTTTTGAGTCTTTCTCTTGCTACTAACCATATTTGGCTAGTCCACTTTTAAATTAATTTCATTTTTGTTTAATATTCGTTTAAAATAATTTGGTTGGTGAATAGCTGGAGGTTCAGGAAGTCACTGTAACTTCACATTTAATCGAGGAAACGAGGGTGTAGTGTGTAGCGTGCGCTCATGTGAAAAGCCTACATTACATCATCCCCGAGGAAGATTTCTTGGGTTGGTTGCTGACTAACCAGACAAAAGTACCGAATTCTCTCAGGATTCGTATAATTAGTGTTTTAAATTATTTTTATGCACATATTATCATAATCGCCATGTATATGTATGCCTTTTGTGTCCTATGCATCTATCTAAGTTTACATTTTCGTACATGATTGCGTTGTGCACCTCCAACATTGTGGATAGGTGGCAACGTCATATTTGTCTCAATAAAAGTGGACAACATGTGCAGTATGAGAGAGTTAACAAAAGTATAAACGGTAACGTTTTGGCGTAGTACTTGGCTTTGTACAATAACGTGAGATAGGCGCGATTTAATACATACCCACTCCACATATTATGTATCTTTTCATGCCGGCTCCAGCGCCGTGGATGCACAGGAGATTCGACCAATTATACCGTATTTGGTTTTCAAAGTAGCTGAGGGAATTGAATTAAAAAATATTCCCAAACGAATATGCTCCTACAATGTGCGTACTACCGATCCTTTAAAAACCAACTTTATTCACAAATACAGAGAAAAGGGGCTTAAATCTTGGCTTTTTCTCGTAGGATGCTAAATAGAAAAAGAGCCGGAGATGAAATAAAATATACCCATTATTGGACCATTTAAGCTCTAAAGACAGCCTACGTATAAGTTGACAAAATTTAGAGAGCTTTTTTGTATCACGTATTGGTTTAATTTGACACAATATGTGTTCCTTTCCTTGGGCGTTTTTCTGCTCCATTTTAAGATACCAATTCATAATACTAGATATGTCTATCCCTGTCGTGTCTTGTGAGTCACGCCGTACATTTCGCAGTGAAATATGACCTTTCCCTCGATTTTATTCGAATCATCCCTGTATAGCAGTACTGTAAGCAGTAGCTGTTCTGTACTACTAACGAATAAGTGCAGAAAGAAAGAGTATGTGTGTGTGTGTGCTTGTAAATCTGTGTGTTGTTTTGGTATTCCTATTAAATCCTTTCTATGTAGGTTCAATATTATGTAATACCCCCTTCAAACTAGACTCGGGATTTCGTGATTTCATGAGTTACAAGCCCAACCACAACAACTACAGCGCTTTAAACAACACATATACCATGAACGGCATGCACACAATAATAGCTCGTCCGTCACACACAATAACACAAGTCAATGATATCTATTAGATGTACGAAAGTTAGTGTTGTAGTAATAATAACAATCTGTATATATGTTCTTTTATTATTATAACAGTTTCATCTTATCTTACACCAACCGTTGTATATTCCCCTGTAGTTTTAAACCATACTAATATAAAGCCCAATAGAGTCAATACAGCATTATATTTATATTGTGCTGCATGGTAGAATGTACAGTTACACGTATATATATGTTCATAGGAGGCAGTTTCCCCTCAAGTGTTTCAGTTGCCAGAAAAGACAATTATTTTACTTTGAGACGACAGGTAGACCAATTATTTTAATGGGATTGTAATGTACCACCGAAAGCAGTACTACCTCACTTGTTTTCTAGCATATTACAAAGTCCACATGGACAAATACATTCCTACGAGCGTAATCGCTAGAAAATAGATAGCAATCCTTATAAGAAGAGAAAAATACATTTTCTATTTTGAGAGCATCTCTCTCTCTATGTGCGCTGATGATGATGGTGATGGTGGGGCGACGAGAAGGGATTGCTTGTAACGTGTGTAGTATTTATTACAGACCTGTGAGAGTTAATATAAAGTCTTAAAATACAAAACATCAGCTTTGTGAAGACATTTCCGTTTGTGTCATAGTCATAGCCACGGACTGTATAGAGCGAGCTCTTACATTTTTTTGCTGTGCTTTCCTCCCATCCCTGTAGTACGGTTGAGTAAATGTAGTTCTAATGGTGCTACTACTATTACTGATGGTGGTGACGACTACAACAGAATCGTGTTTGCTAAGACTGTTATAATGTTGCCCATCTTTTGTGCTTTGTTCCTGAGAGTTTAAGGACTTCCTATATCATTATATCTGGTTCTGTTAGAGCGTGTTGTTTGTGTGCCTGACGGTTCTTTCATTGCGTTCTTTTTTCTGTCATTTCTTTGTTGCTCTTTCATCACAAGGGGAGATATCCGAGATATGCACATTTTCGATGTTTGTAGAGAAGGATAGATACTTCGGAATATGAGAGCTACTGATTTGAATTTGCATACTGTAGATATTATGCAAAATCGTATTTATTACTGGGTATTATACTTTATTGTGTCATTATTACCTATTTGCAAAAAAATGCTGTGTTCAACTATTTTTCCTTTTCTTTGGCCCTCTCTGTCGCCAAAAGGGAGAAAGTGCACGAAAACACGAGAGCTAAATTTCAATCCCAATATACATGGTTGGCGCTCTGTACTATTTTTACTGCTTCAAAGGTCAGGGTATGAATGGGGCAACTATATCTTGGAACCAAAGCGAAATGCAAGGTTTATTTAAGGGAAAGGAAATGAAATACAAAGAGACCTCTGGGAAAGTCATGTTAACACGCCAGTGTATTTCCTGTGTAATTTAATTAGCAACCACCAACCACTGCATGGATTAATGTTATGCAAATAGAAGTGATATTTCACATGATATTGAGATCGAGAAATAGTTTCATTAAACACCAGCAGCCTCACTCTTTGTTTGTGGTGTGGATAGTTGCGCTAAACCGAAAATAAATCTAGAACCCAAAACACAAACGCGCTTGGGCACTTTTTGAGGCTGCAATAAGTTTCCTGTGATGCAATCATCAACACCGCTAAACCAACTTTCGAAAAGCACAAAATGTTATTTTAAAATTACTATCATCGTACTTCGTGCTGCTTAATTTGTTATGTTGCATTGAGCATATTCAACCAGGACTGACATACTACGATTATACGAGCCATTTCTTTTCCTACCTTTACTATCATTTGAAATATTCATATTCATCCATTTAAAATGTAGGGAGAAACTTTCGTCGTCATAAAAATTAGAATTACAATATCGATTATCGTGTAGAACAAACTCGTAAGATTCTTTACTGACATGGTAATACTGCTTGACAATTGTTGCTATGAGTACATTGTACGTTTCAAGGTCGGGAGATGTATTTTGTACATAATATGGAATAAAAACAAAACTTAAAACATTGAAAATTAGCAGGTACCTTTCCACGATTTCTCGTAATTTTTGTCAACTGCTCCTCAAGTTGATGTATTCTTTTTAGCGATAAAAATCGGAGTTATTCACAAAGGAATCGAAGCAATTTTGCTTGAAAAAATCTTAAGGAATATCCTTCGTCCGGGCTATTTCTGCGTAAAATGTGAATGAATCTGTAATACCACACAAAATTTGTGAGCACCCGAAACAAAAACACTGATGGATTGATTAATCCTGTCCATCAAAGTTTTAATGTGCGCTTGCCTTCATAAAACACGTTCCACAAAACTTTTCATCTATACACACATAAAATGCGAGAAATTATGTGTTTGCAAAGTTTTTGCAAATAAAATATGATTATGTCATGTGAAACAACTATGTAATAAAATGTACAAACTGTGCCAGCCAGATTAGCAACATGTGCACACGGCATGAAGAAAATAGTAATACTATAAGCTTTAAAATTATGATAATTTAAAGTATTTTATTACCTGAAATATTGGAATGAATTTTTTGGAATTATTTTTCGCAATAATTTGATTTGATCTAGAAAGTGAGTTGGGGGATAGGGACGTCCTTTTAATAAAAATACACGTTCAAGCTTACCCGTGATCCCTACTAATTTCGTTCGTTACACATGCATCCGCATTGTTTTAGGAGCTAGTATATGCTTGTGACTATGTGACACATGTTATATGTTGAGACTTCATATGCTGCCTTTACAAAATTCAGTACTTTTTCATTGATAACACTCCATTGCGTAACGGCGAAGTAATTGCCAATATCTCGATAATATTGAGAACAAAGTGGAACTTACAGTCTATTGAAAATACCTATTATTACGTGAAATTTTATTAACCTGTCATCTTACGTCATTCTGTTTGAACGTTTTCCTCCTATATGCATAATCGACTTACACTACACTACACGACAAACTATTATCTTCGTGGAAATTTCGATACCATTATTGATGTGTTTATTTCCCATCTCACCACCACCAACCTTCATCTGGTGTTGTTTATCCTTTTCCCCGTTTCCTTCCAAACGTGTCCGTGTGAGGAAGACCATATACACATCGCTTTTGACAGTCTGTCTTATGCTCTACTGATCCGAAATCCTTTATGCTTTCTTGAGTTGTGCCGTTAAAGTAGTACTCTCCCAGTACTGCACAGTCCTTCATTGGTTTAAGTGGAATACTTTCCCTTTTTTATATAAATAATAATGCCCTGAATTACGATAATAAATAGTAGTTTATACACACATAGAGAAGAACGATTTGTGTTATATACGGTGTGCCTACACAGACGCAGTAATCTGGATGGCTATTTTTTTCCCTTGTATTTTTGGCTTTGTTGAGAAGAATCTAGTGGAGCAAGACATGCTTTGTGTGGTAATGGCAATACTGCTGAAAATAAGACGCGTGTGTATGATGCAGGTAGTTGAGAGAAAGTGTTGGGGTTATATCTGCACCACTGCTTTACCAGTCCTTATTATGAATGAACTGGAATAATATATGAGGTTACATTTAGTTTTACCATAAAATTTTACAGCCACTTACACATCCTCTTGGAGAATAGGTAGCAGAAGTGCACAAGCTGGATGAGCATGCAAAAACACGTGAATTGTGTTGGGAGAGAGAAAGAGAGACGTTCCACATTGTTTTATACCTTCTGATTTTTTCTCATTTTCTAATAATGTTGTTTTATGTTTGTAAACATGACATGACTTTCACGTAAGATATTTTCTCAGTTTTCTCCCCGAGAAGAACTAAGGTTATGCACCATCACCATCACCCGCAGTACCAACTCAGCAGTACTGACTGGTTTGTACATTTGAAGAAAGCATTATAAAAAAGCAACAGCAAAAAAGGGCAGCATTGGCAGCAGTTGCCGATTCGGTCAGCTAGTTTTTATGTGTTTTTCGGATATTTACGACCAGCTTTTCCATACTTTGCTTTGATAAATATGTCATGTTATTATTGCCCTTATAAAACTGCCTCACGTAACCCAGCGTTCAAAATCTTTCAGAAAACCACCGGGGTTGGAAGGATATGCTGCAGAATATGGCTGATAAAAAGTTTGCTTCGTCAGTTTACCGATTACTTTTAAATATTCATATTTTTGCTGTTTATGAGCGTTTCCATAAAGTGCCGTATTTGAAGGTTTATATTTTCTAACCCCCATAATTAGCATTATTGCTGTATATCGCTTTTCCCCGCCAGGGCTAATGTACGAGGTTTACTGTGTGCTGCTCTACCTGCCAAAGAGATCCCCCAACAGCATGGTTATAACTGCATTAAATTAAGTTCATGCAGCATATGCACATATTATTATTGTTTTTTTGGTAATATATCGCTCTTTGTTAAACTGATATACAAGTTGTTCATTTTGTTACCCATATTGGCTCTGTTTTCTAAATTTGAATTCTACAGATGGAACAGATAGCTTATCTACATGATGTACATCTGCGATACGGTTGCTTCTGTAATCCAGGGGCTTGCAGACGGCACTTGAATCTTCGAGCAGAGGAAGTTATTAAGCAGTACGAGGTAAGCTTTATCTGTTTTCTTTTGTGCGACTATCTCTCTGCATTTCCGTTCCGACAAACAGGAAATATGATATATAAAATTTCTGGATATTGATCAAGTAGTCTGTTTCAAGTCACGGGTGTGTTCACCCTTACAGTACACTTTTACAAGTGTACTATTGATTTTCGTGAGAGACAAAAATTGTACATTTTACCGCACGGTTTGGAAACTTGCAATAAAAAAACTGCCCGTTTGCACACCCGTACTACGAAAAAATAATTTTCTGTTTTTAGCAATGGGCAGTTTTATAAGTCATTCACAATATATCATTGGAATAAAAGAAATACAGTCCGCCGTAACGTTTGTAGCTTGCAGCTGTGTTATGTGTATACCAAAAGTGTTTTTTATCGTTTTAGGCCGGCCATGTTTGCGGTGACTTGAACGATTTGATGGATGGGAAACCTACAGGGGCAATTCGAGTGTCCATCGGATACATGACATCGAAGGAAAACCTAGATTTCCTTTTGCGTCTTCTTCACCGATGCTGGATTCAACCTGAAGTATGTCATTTGTTTCGTTTTTATGTCCTAGACTTCCGTGTCCAGCTGTCGTGCCAAGTCATTTTATCATTTTTCCTGTAGAGACAAGTTTCCCGCACCTATAACGTATATAGAAACCAAAGTGAAGAAAATGGGCATTTGAATTTCCCTCTATTTTGTCCTCTCACATCCGTAATATTAACTTGTTTCTTAAAAGCAGTGTCGAACTAGTATACACATACATGTACTCATCCAATGTGTACCTACTTAATGCGCTTGTGACAGGCACAGTTTCAATCTCTTCTCTTCCTTCTCCTCGTCCTAGGAACCTGTCTTTCCGTCCATGAATTACTATTTTGAAGCATTTTACTTGTCTCTAAAATACTTTCTAGTGGCTCAACCAACCACCTCTTCCAACTCTTCAATTTTCTTCGTAGCTCTCTCTAACTCTCTCTCTCTCCCTCTCTCTCCCTCTCTCTCTTCCCTCTTCCCTTCTCTAGCAAAGTACATTTCGTGCATCTGTGCCAAAAGAGAGAAAGGTGCTACTACGACTTTCACGGAAATTAACCCTTTCACTGTGTTAACTTAATTATCTCACATACAGAACTTTAGAGAGCAAAACGAAAACTCCCCAGTATTCCGACCAGACATCCTGTCAGTTGAATCAACAGTTGGAAGAAATTCAGTCAAGGAAAGGAAACTTCTCCGGATATTTGTCTACCCGATCAAGTCTTGTGCCCCCTTTGAGGTAAGCACAAACACTCTCTTGCACACTCACACACACAAACACACACACACAGGGATACAGCCCTACTCGGGCAACTTGTTCGTACACCGTAAATACCTAGTTGTTATTTTTATACACTTATTACTCCTGAAAACATACAAACCGTCTCTATACAAGCGTTACTGCTATATAATGAATTATTCTATACGCAATTTCATATACGTATAAATGTCCCTTTTCCTTTCCCAAAATCAATGTCCCTACTACGTTCCAGGGTGAGAGCCATGTAATCATGTTTAATCATGTTCTGACGCCACATTTAGTTGGAAATGGGATTTCAATCTTTGAAATTCTCTAGCCACCACCACACCCGCTCAGCCGTCAAGCAGTCTCTCTTCCTTACTCGTACATTCTGTTCAGCGTACGTACACCAGTTATACATGTTATGACAATAAGATGGTGTGAGTCATCAAGCCCTTTCCTATCGCCAGATTGGAAAAACCCTCAACTTCAAAATCTTATTTCCTGTTCTTTTACTAGTCCCACCCAACACCCTCTTTCTAGCGAAGCGACTAAATATAGAGCTCCACGAAAATTATCAGTTTGGGCTTCCCATTTCATACAAATTAAACCCCATTCAATTTATTCATCTAAGTATATAATTTAAATTAGTTGGTGCGTCCCATATGTGTGGTTCGGTGTTGGCCCCGCTCGTTGGTAAACGCTTTCTCACCTCAGTTTGTCCTTCCGGCTCTGCTTCCTACGATTTATGGAACTTTCATTTATTACGGCATTAATGGAGTAAAATACAAACGTCCTGTAATTAGTGAACAAGAAACATCTAAATACGTCTCTGCGTCAGCCAACAGTCAGGCAATGTGTTCTCAAGTTATTAAAATTTGTATGTATGGATGAATAAGCTTCCAGACGCGTGTCGTATACTCTTCCCACCCAATTTCCCTTTTACTATACACGTACGTGTACACATTGACGGGAAGATATATTTCCATATTTTGCTTTTAATTTACCGTGACTGCTGATGCCCCTACTCTACTACTCCCAGTACTACTACAAATGTCAACTACATTGACAACCACAGTATAAACTGGTCTCTGATGAATTTATTCCCTTAGAATTAGCCACCTGATAATTAACTGAACTACTGCTTGATTAGTAGCTTTACAAGTTGTAAAGATCCCTTGCTACCCAATGATTTTAACCTGCACACGCAGTGGGAGATCCGGTGAAAAGACCGTCGTAACTAACATTTTGTCACCATCCTAGGGACGCGTCCCTAGGATTTTGCTAGGTAATGCTGTGCCGAACAATAAATTCTATCTACGTGACGGCTCAAGTGAACATTTTTAAATGTAGGTGGTGACTACAAACTACATTTTAAAATGCTCTCTCACTTCTCCCACTTGCGTGTTAAAGAACTTGACATCTATGTTTATTTTCCTGTCTTACCGTATAGGGAGTATAATCGGGTTGAGCGCTGTAGAGAAAGTCTACACAACGTTGTTCTGTGCTGGTGCGCCATTATTTCAATATAGGACAGACAGACAGATATGCCTCTATATTGTATATTAACTTGTTCTGTGCCTCGTTCTAGGTTTCAAAGACATGGGCTGTTGGCCCGAGAGGCTTGCTGTATGACAGAGAGTGGCTAATCGTGAATTCAGCGGGCGTACCATTGACTCAAAAAAGAGAGCCGAGATTGTGTCAGCTTCAGCCTAAGATTGATATTTCCAACAGAAAATTGGTTCTCTCCATCGAAGGTAATCACTTTTTCTTGCTTGCTTTTACCCCGCCACTCCCTCCTACTTACACTACTACTGCAGCTGCTGTTATCATGTAAATACGCAATACAAGTTATACGCCTTAACGGCGTTATAATATACTTTCCCCCCAGCTCAATAATAATAAAATCGAAAAAATTGAATGCTTTGCAAGAAAGAGCCCAATAATGTTTTTTCTTCGTATGATGTAAACTTTATTAAGTTAAGCCTAATATAAAAGCCTGTTGTTGTGCTCTGCTTTTACTTACATACATGCTGGATATTTTAGCCTTTCCTTTCATCTCCTTCCACGTTGAGATGCGTAGGTAGGTTGGTAGGTATGAGTTCTGTCTCCTTGTACGTTATTATATATGAGAGGAAACTTTAAAATTAGATGTTTTGTACCTAATCTCACTCTAACCCACGGTTAGACCCAAGGCGTATACAATATAACATTATCTACCTTCCTATCAAAATGTTTTTATTAGATTTCTTACATTACCCCGTCTACGACGTGAACGCATTAAGCTGTAAGCGAGGATCATGAAATGTTATTTGCTAGCACAACATAGACAGTGATAATTTTAACATTCTAGGGTATCGTGTGTGATCATTATGAATGAAAATGCTGATATTGAGTTTCATAAAATGGTGATTCTGTTGTACATCCTGAGTCTTCCCAGGTACTATATCTGGAGAAAGTACGAAAAATGAAATTAAAATGTATGTAAAATGGGACTTAGGAAACTACACTGCAGCAAGCCAAGCCAGCAGCAAGTGGCAAAATGTACCATGGCGGGGACACTGTATGTACTGTGTACGTATAAATACATTGCATCGTCAAATTATTTGGGACTAAAGATAATCGAATATTATTTGACCACGCCAATGCGCAAAGTAGAATTTTATTCTAATTAAATAAGTTCTGCACTCACTATGCCGCTTTAATTCAATTGATATAAAATATTGATACTTGATTGGCTTCGTGTTATGCGAAAGGTTACTTTGAAGCCTTATTGCGAATTTAATACAATATAATATGATGCATGTGAGTATGTACTTCAGTAATAATATTCAATTCTTCATGATTTTCTTTCTCATTCACTTCTTGAAATGACACTAACACAACTTCAGTTCTGCCATGTCTCGAAATAATATTTTCATTTACGCGTGAATAGACAGGATCACATTGCGGTCAATGACCAAGGAAAACTCATTCACAGTTAATTAGATACAAAATTAAATTACTATTTGTGAAAGTGTGAGTGACCCTAACGTAAAAGCTCCGCAATAACATTTCATGTTCTGGCTTAACTGTAATATACTAACACCATACCACTGGTTTGTTAATAATTATTGTAGGTGAAAATAGTACTTGATTTATGCACAACAATAATTAATGACCATGCTAAATATACAACAAAAGGTGGTTCATATGCTCTTATGCTCGTCTTTCGATTAGATTTGTCATTCTCGGCTAGTTAAAATTAATACCCAGTCGATTTATCAGACAACTTTTTGTCTTTGCTTTGCTTTCTCCGACGATTGCGTGACAGTAAATTCGTATATGTGCCCGACCACAACGAAAACCTATAAATCCAAATTAATATACCTATTGTAATAATATGTGTAACAGGTTCCCCAGATATGAGCATTCCTTTGGAGATCAGTAAGCTTCAACGCGTTGGTGGGAATACCATGAAAGCGGAATTGTGTGCATCAAAGGTAAGTGAACAGTTTTCTTGTTTGTCCTTTCGTAATGTTCGTACTAATATAGTTTTGCCTCCCACTATCAGATCAGAGTGCTTAAAAGGCTTCAATAGTTTTCCGAAACCGCATTTATTGTATTATACACGTGTTCATGGATTACCTGGAAAAATTTTGACGTATCACATATATGTACCCATACAAATACAAATACTCAAAATCCGAGATTTTTGACGATCTACTGGAGTTGTTGGAGTTTAACACATGATGTATATGTAAATATGTTGTGAATGTTGTGATGTTGCGAAGAAGCAACCGCACTGAACTAACGCGCACAAAATGAAATCTGCGCCATAGTTGTGTAAAATATTTGAAGACTGTGGTCCGTAGTGATTTCGTGATTTTCATAAATAAGACGAATGTAGATGATTCTACACTTTCTTTATATTACCAAGCTCGGAATAGAATATAAATTACTTTATTATCTGCGTAATAGAAGCAGTTTGCAAATTTAATAATACGATAAAGAACAATAAAATCTTTCATTTTTGTACTATTTTTGTGAAAAAATCTATCGCTTAATCTCCCCAATACTATATTGTACACCTACGAAATAAAATTGTAGATTTTAAAAAATCAACGCAATATGTTTCATAAGTGCTTCTGATTTAAGGAAAAAAATACGTTGATAATTTTTTACTTTCCGGTACACAACATCCAGATACATGAAAAAAGCATATTGGAGTAAAAGTAAAACGCAGATTCTGAACAATAGCTGTGTTAGGTAGTTAGTTGATGACTCATAAAACCCTATAATGTTCACCGACGTAAATTACAAGCTTGTATATATATCACAGTTGGGTATTGCTGTATTTCTTCAGTAGAAGTAGCAGTACCAGTATCCACTGAAAATTTCTTCAGTAGAAGTATCAGTAGCAGCATTTTCTCAAAATTTTCTCAGTAGC
>JAHZNE010006691.1:0-10756 GCA_027744055.1 Callyntrura sp. NNG-2020
TTAATTTCTTCATGTGCATCAGGTTAGGAAATTAAATTAGCACACATGCACGAGACACGAGAGTATGTCTAAATTGTGACATGTGTTTCGATATTCGTTTTGATTTTAGTCATTCGAAAGCCAATAATGACCTACATATTGTACAGCAGAATAGGGCATGACAACGTTAATTCAAAAGAAAAATTAATTGTCTACGGACTGACAGATTCGAAAAAAATGTGGAACTCGTATTCAATATCGAGAATGCTAATGTCGCATTGTTCTTTGCATTTTTGTTATGTGAAAACTTTGGACAGTGTTTCTATACATTATGATAAAAATGATTATGACATGATGACAGTAAATTGTTGAGTTCCAGTTATTGCGCTGATTACAATGAAATATAACGAATATGGCATTGCAATAAAATATTTTTTGATCTTATATATTCAGAGAAATAATGTAAAAATAGTTGGAGCAGAGAAGAGTTCTGTTGATTGGTTAAGTAAGTATGTACATTGGGTTAACTCTGTTGATGTACTAGACATGTTATACAACACACTTTTAAGCAGTGGCAAATAAGGTATGTTTATCAAAGACATTCTAAGATTTATAAGTAGATACTGTCGATCTAAATTAAAGCATTGCAGTTCTACAAAATGAATCCTGTAGTTTTACAAAAAAGCAATTTTTTGACGCAATTTTCAGCAGCTCTTGAGGGCGATGAAATAAAAAAATATATAGCCTATAACTTTCGAACAACAGATCGTCTTGAATTGCAAACTGCTGACTATAATTTTGAAACTTACAAATCATAATTTATAGCATGAAATATAATTTGATATGGTTTTTCACGACTGCAAATTTCTGATGCTATTACCGGTTATGTCGAAATCTGTTGCTAAATGTTTAAAGTAGTACAAAAAACAACTTGTGCCATAATACATGTTGTAATTATGTTGTTTATAAATAAAGTATTGAATAACTGATTGGTTTTATTTCATGTGTTATCAAACTAAAAATTTGCTTGTTGCTCGCTGCTAAAACAATATAATACAAGTCGAAGCTATCAATACAATTAAAAATTTTCAGTCATTGAGTAGTTTCTTGTCTTACAAAAAGTTGAATTTTACAATGTTACATGCAAAACCACCAACTCAACACTTAACGTTTAGAATTAAGTTTAACTGTTTTTGAATGGTTATAGCTTGGGTGTGTATGTATTTAACTTTATTAAATTTGTCCGAAAATAAAAAAAAACAAAAAAATATATTAGTATATTAACGAATAAAATTAAACACTCGCTGGATAAACAACGAATGCTAAAACGTTCGCTATGCTCAAACTGAAAGATTAGATTTAATCATCGATATTATAGTCGCTCTTAATGCCAGCGATTTCCAGGGCAACGTTGCTAAACGCATAAAATTCAGGGTCCTTCATAATGTCTCGAAAGGAATACGATGAGTGCTGCGTTTCATCCAATAATCTTATTTTCGTCCGAAGGTTTGAGCTTTTCAATAAAGTTAGAATTCTTTCTGTGAAAAATATATACAACAATTAACAAATCAGAATATTGTTCTCCCTATTGATTTAAAAAAGACAATTTTCCTCTGTATTACGGTTTTCAAAAGTACCATCATTCTTAATTTGCTGTAGAGTATCTGGCGATAATGTATCTTCCGTAGGAAAATCGAAACGACGCACTTTATTTAATTTTCCTATTCCATTTTTAAATGAGGTTCTGGATGGCGCTGAAACAGTAGGTTCGATGCTTGCAGCAGATGAACAACGCAATTTATGCTTCTTGCAGCATACTACGGAACAACTATAAAAATTAAAAAAATTAATTATTGCTGGTGGTGGGACAATGTTATATTAATATCCACAATAGTACACACTGACATAGATATGAAATCTACAAAGAAATACATTTAATGCAAACTTCATGTCACCTTACCCTCTATAAAAACTGTTAATAAAATGAACTTACTAATTTTTTAAACAAACGGGACATTTATAAGGGGGTGAAGCTCGATAGCATTCTACACATGTTGGCCGTTTGAAACACTTCTTCCAAGTTTTCAAACCAGAACGTCTTGCTTGGTGCATGAGGTTCCTCCGTTCCAACAACTTTACCCCTTCGGTATTATCTATTCCAAATTTGTCTTGCCTTCTTTTAAGTCTCTACATACAAGATACATATAAACAAAGCAAATGTAAATGGCAAATGATACAAAACGACTCGTCAATTATCAGTAGAAATTAAATTCTAAATAACACTGTTTGGAATTCAAAAAACTAACCTCCATAGTGGGAAGTCGTCACAAAAATTAATAATAAAATAAACAATTAAACTATTTCTAATCAGTCTTGCAAATAAACACTACACTGACAACACCACATAAATCAAATGTCGCAAATCCTCCCCATTCAAAATATGTTCTAAGAGGTCCTCTGTCAAAGAGTCACTATCTATGAACCATATTAAATACCAACTTAGAATTTTGTAACCGTGTCTTTGGCCATCGTCGTGCTCGTGCACATGGCATATAAAGAGAATAGAGAATGTTTATTTTCACTATTTTACAATACAATGCTTTTATATATTTTAGTGCAGTATTTCAATGCATCTACTAGTTACGCGGTGAAGTCTTGTGGGTATTAGGATTGGTTTCAATGGGCCAATACAATAATGATCGTAGTACTAGGGACCCGTCGTGCATCATGAAACAAAGTCTAGCAAAAATTCCCTTGCTACCATTCCCAGCATAAACAACAAAAAATTATATACAAAGAAAAAAACGTTCACTAATTCAATAGTATAAATGTTCAATTTCATTGCCCAGTTTCACATTACGGATACAATATTAATGACCTGTAATTCTGCAAAATACGAAAAACAAACTATACTATTCACAAACATATTTTATGTAATTGTAACATAAACTTAGTAAATGCATTCCAGCAAACCTCTGACCTCATCAGGCCATGGGCATTTTTTTTATTTACATTCATTTCGAGGTTTTCTCTAGAGGTTGACGTGGGGTTCAAAACCAACTTTGAAATTGAACAAAATAACCACAGTTGAAAATTGGTGTATGAAATGCTGCCAAATCCCACCGGGGTTGGTTGAACGGGCGTTCCATTTCAGAATTTGATTTAACATTACTCCTGAATGATAACGAATTTTAAGATTCTTTTTTTACCATTGGGAAACCATGCATAATATATTTTTAACTCGGGAAAAATGTCCTTCCCGGGAAAATTATCCCCCGAACCCTACCGACATGTTCATGTTTTCTTTCCAAGAGTTGCTTTGTACTCAAAGTTCAACGTAGGATATATGTGGTAATCATGTTCATGTTGTTAGGTAAGTTATACTATTTAGATCCTGCTGGGGTTGTTCGAGAGGAATGCCCACTCAAGTATAAGTACCGAACCTGGCATGCAGGTATGGCAGGACGTGTTCTCAAACTTGTCTCATGGAACCATAAGTGAACAAATCAAACAATTTGATTTAAATTATATTATATAGAAAAATGGAAACTACG
This sequence comes from Callyntrura sp. NNG-2020, assembly GCA_027744055.1. Classification (NCBI taxonomy): domain Eukaryota; kingdom Metazoa; phylum Arthropoda; class Collembola; order Entomobryomorpha; family Paronellidae; genus Callyntrura; species Callyntrura sp. NNG-2020. The sequence goes on from JAHZNE010006691.1 coordinate 3,534, forward strand.
AAAGTCTACATGAAGTCAGACCTACAAAATATTACAAGGTAATAATTAAGGAAATGGTACTAATGGGTTGAATGTTGTTAATGGCAAAGAGTATGTATACAATGTAAATCCGAATGAATGCCAGCGTAATAGCATTTTAGTCATAAAACCGTCAACTTGATTCCACATACATATATGTATCTTTATCACCTCCGTCCACATAATTTTTACATTTTCAATATTCAAGATTTAAACATTTCCATGGAATTTTACAAAGTTTGGCAGGATTTGTTGATCCATTTGACCTCTAAAGTCAAAAGGTCATTTCAAGATCTCCTTGTCAGTACGAACAACCCTTTACATTGACTAAGAATAACAGCGCACCTTGTCCACAACGTTTACAAGGATTGATTCAAGTCATCATCGTTTGTATCTCATCATCATTCATCATCTTATTTAGATTCAAATCCGTTTTGAGAAGAGTGGACCGCTAGCAAGGCTACTGTCTGTCTGCGTGTCTGGTGGCTGGACCAGGAAGGAGAAAATTTTCACAATTGCAATCTCGTCGTGTCCCTACACAGCAATTACCAGCGTGCTGTAAAACTTTTGCAACATTTGCTTTATGCAGTAAAAGGATGGAAAGAATATAACTTTGAATATTTAGTATGTATAACTAGCATTAATTGGCAATAATTTTCTTTGTTCATTAGCTCATTGCAAGTGTCGAGAGTTGTATAATAGTGTACATCGGCTACGGCTGGTCGTTTAATTAATTCGTCTTACTGTGTAATTCCCGATAAAATAGGCGTCCAGTAAACAAACGGTTAAAATTTATGTATAAAGCCTTCATTGCCGATGATATTGCCGAATTCAGTTATTACGCTCCATTGTTCGCCGAAGCTGAGAAAAACCAACAAAGAAATTGTTTGATAACCGATGCAAGGACTTTGGCTAATCCGTAAAATAAATATTGTTTTTATTTCGTAAAGGATTACGGCACGCGGCGTATATGATGCAATAACGTTCCAAATTCACTAATTGATATTAGGCCCTGTCTTCTTGGCATCAAAACCTTGGCCCCCGATTGCCGGTAATTGCAACAAAGCAGAATTTGAGCATTAAGTTAATTTCCCTCAGTCTCACTTACACGGTCACACCGCAATGCAAAATTACAGGTACAGGTACATGTACCGCATGTCACGAATGGCAGAAATTACATCAACAACATCAGTAATCCATAATATTTATATCATGTGGGGTGAAGCCAAAAAATGTATCAAAAACAATCTATTATTCATAAGTTCGTAGTTACCTCCACACATATTATATAATGATATTTTTAATGAATCATTATAAAAGTCAACATTAAGCATAACACAATGTCGTATTTTTTCCGGCACGTCAAATACAAGTCGCCGTGTCGCTGACAGGCAGCATAGAAGTCGACTTCCAGCCGAGCCACGCATGCATAGAAAAGTTCGAGTTCTTTTCAGCTGCAAGTGTGGATCAATCAAAACTATGTGCCTTCATTGTATGTACATGATAATGATGATGTGATACGTGCAAGAAAAGAAGAGTGCATTAAAGTTGGTAAATGCAAATTTATTTAATTAGAAGATTAAACTTCCTTTTTCATTTCTCTTGTTCGCTCCCGCGTTCGGTTCTTGTTCTCTGCGTTAGCATTACATAAAAAGAAATAGTTATTTCACATTATAGTGATTGAAGTGAAAAGAAATTGTCAATCAGATAACCAAATGGACGCGCAGCGTACGGAAGTTTAACAAAGGAAAGGAAGCTGAACTTCGCACTGTCACCGATTAAAATTAGAATTTTGGGATCAGATCGTGTATCCTTTTCTGTAGAATATTGAATATACCTTTGATACCAGCATAGCCGCAGTCGCAATGTGAAAAGGGTAGTATTAATTTGACCTGTTGATATTAAGAGCTGGAGTGGTGGGGAAGTTGTCAGTCGATGACGGTTGATTAATCGGTGATGATGTGCAGAGATAGACGGAGCTGATACACTTTCAACTTTGTTGGTTGTTTAGTAGTAGTCAGTCACAATTTGTTGCGTTTTTATATTGTTGTAGTAGTTTATAGTAATAATTTAAAAAATTAGACCGTGCTTGTCTTGTGTGTCTGCGGAGAAGCAGGAGCAGAAAAAAGTGTTATTTCATTTTGTGCCAAACGGACTACTGGTTGCTTGGTAACTGGTGCGTAACGAGGGCACGTGAATGTTGTTAACAGTGTGATTTGAACGTCTTTATACGGATACCAATATTGAGTGTGAAAAACGGTTGCACAAAGTAAAAATAGCGAAAGTTAAAGAATTAAGGACACTTGAAAATGTATTATTTAGATAATTTTGTAAGATTCAATGAAATTAAATGTAGTTAAATAATAATGATACATCTTTTATTTTATTTTCAGCGCCATTGATTACTACCGAGAATTGAATTAACGCAATCGGTAAGGACGATGGACTCTGGTGAGCAAGGTAAACCGCATCGGGGTAGAGCTCGTGGAAGGGCGAGGTCAACTCCTGATCCTGAAGTCGAATCAGTGGTGGAAGCTGAACCTGGAGGAAGCGAAAGAAATGTCTATGCTCAAATGTTCGAAGAGAGAAAGGAGGGATCTTCAGATGGAAATGGTAACGGAAAAGGGAGAGGGGGTTCTCCCATGGGAATGTCGCCTCAATTGCCAACCACCGAAGACGCAGAAAGAGAGAAAAAACGAAATGCAACACTGTTAATGGACTATATAGCTACCAGACCCACCCACCCCGGATTCAGCAAGAAGGGAACAACCCAACACAAATCACTACCACCTCCAACAGTAGTGGCCAACTATTATATGTTTGACACTCATCCTGAATTCAAAATGCGGATGTATTCGGTAAAGGTAGAACCCGCTCCGGAAGATGCAAGAATTGTTCGTCGTCTAATTGCGACACAGAGAGAACGATTGGGGTCGTACATGGCCACCGGTAACATGCTATTTGCCACCAGAAAGATTTCTCCAGAAATGATGACGTTTAATACTAACCTTAGGAACCAGCCGGACACGCCATACACTGTAAAATTACAGTACGTCCGAGACATTGATGACACCGAGGCAACTATGTTTCAGTTTTACAACGTTGTTGTTAAACAAATGCTGTATACGATGAACTTCAGTCTCATCGGTCGTCACTTTTTTAACCCCAACGCGTCGGTAGAATACAGGAACTGGAGATTGGAGTTGTGGCCAGGATTTCAAAACTCCATAAGACAGCAAGATGGAGGACTAATGTTAAATGTGGAGTCAGTTTGGAAAGTTATTCAAAACACGAATGTGCTGTCTATAATGGGAACTTTGAGACATGCAAACCCCAACAATTTTAGGGAAGCTTGTACTAGAGCTCTAGAGGGAATGATGGTGATGACTAAGTATAACCCTAAAGCATACAAAATCTCCCGCATAGACTTTGAATCGAACCCCACACGTACATTTGAGTATAAGGGTGAACAAATGACCTTTTTGGAATATTACGGGAGAATTCGAGAAACTCCAATTCGGGACCCTGGACAACCGATGTTAGTAAGTGAGCCAAAGATACGGGACATCAGACGAGGCCAGCAAGGCGACATATATTTAGTTCCCGAGTTATGCTACCCTTGTGGGCTTAATGAGGAACTTAGGGGCAACTTCAGACTAATGAAGGAGATTGCTGACAGTCTACATATGGCTCCTACCGAAAGGGTTTCAACTATGCAACGGTTTATTGATACTGCCAATCAAAATGATGAGGTAAGGAAATAACTTTAATTTAGATTTGGACATACTCTGGTCCAGTCAGTCAGGATCTTGTTTAATATTTTATTCGATTTACTTGCAGATAGTGAATACTTTGAGAAACTGGGGTATAAGAGTACATAGTGCTCCTGTCGAAATCAAAGCCAGGTATCTCAATGCCGAAGATATCGTAGTCAGTGGAAATCAAGTATCCCCAGACGATAAAGCGGACTGGACAATGCATTTTAGAAGTATGTTACTTTCATTTTAAGTTAGAAATTAGAAATACGAAATAAATGGAAGTAATAAATTGCAATCCATTTCAATTTGTTTAATGTCCAGATCAGCGAATGTTAACACCGATGAGGCTAACTACATGGGCTCTCATCGCCACTAATCGGGACATGCAAGGAGTAAATAATCTGATTGGCACGTTGCAACGTGTGGCAGGTCCCTTAGGTTATCAGATGCAACAACCCCAAATGTAAGAATTAAAGATTGGCAGATTGGTCTCGTATCTAAAGTCAGAATTCTATACTTACTTGTTAGTGCAAATGGTATCCACCATATTAATACTTCGCTTATATTTGAGAATGTGTTTATTTTTTACAATTAGTTTTAGGGCTGGCGATCCAAGAAGTATAGGCAATAGCATCACAGAAGCGATCACAACAAATAAAGGGAGATTGGATCTTGTCTTTGTTGTGCTTCCCACTAACAATGCAGACGGATATGCAGCCGTAAAAAGACTTTGTAGCATCGATTATGGAAGTTAGTCACAAATTGATATTGCTTAAACTATAAATATGATTACTGAAAATTTAATTTGATATTTATTTATTTATGCATTGCAGTACCGTCGCAATGCTTCCTGTCAAAGAACCTCAATGCAAAAGGTCTTATGTCGATTTGCACAAAAGTCGTAATTCAAATGAATGCCAAGCAAGGTGGAGAACCATGGGGAGTGGTGAATCCACTGAAGGTACGTTTTACTATTATATTGTGACCGTCCACGTTAAAGTAATAAATGTATAAGCATTCGAAATTGCGTCTCAGGCAAAGTTATTTTTAAAGAACAATTTTCTTTCTATTTTGCAAATTTAGTGTGTACAATTAATGCAATTAGCTGTTCTCCTAACACAAAGGCAGCAGATACCAAAAATTGATTCAGTTACTGGGATTTTTTTCATTTTAGAATGCTATGGTACTCGGATATGATGTGCATCACGCAGGACCAAGCGGTGGTAACAGCGTCGGTGCAATGTGTGCAACCGTCTCTCCGTCGTTAGGACGGTATTTTTCTTGTGTCAGACCAATGCCTGCTGATCGAGCAGAGGTGGCTACATCGGTTGCCATGATGTTTGAAAGTAAGTCACATGGTGGCGGTCCACAGTAGAAATATTGTACAAATTTCGAATTGAAAAAAATTACCGTTGTACAGTTTTAGTTAAGTATGTGTTTTATTGGTCCTAGAATGTTTAACTGCTTACCGCGAAAAGAATGGTCACTATCCTCCGTGGATTTTCATGTACCGTGATGGCGTTGGGGAGGGACAACTTAAAGATGTATTCGAACAGGAAGTTCAAGCATTCAAGGACCGAATTAAAGCCTTATACCAGGCGCAGCAGCAAGGAGCTCCAAAGATGCTTTACATAGTGGTCAACAAAAGAATTAATACTCGTTTCTTCCAGAAATTTCAAAATAATAATACTTTCCAAAATCCCAGGCCTGGCCTGATTGTTGATGATATGGTTACTAGACCAGAAAGGTATATAGTGCCTGCAGAGGCGAACATGTCAATTGTATTTTCGGTGATTGTTGGAAAAATGTCATTCTCATTTCTTTGTTCGTTTATTCCATTTAGGTACGACTTCTTTTTGATATCACAAACTGCTCGTCAAGGTTGTGTTGGACCAACGTACTATCATGTACTTTATGATGACTCGGGGTTGCCTGCGGATCGGACTTCAAGTGGGGACAGCTTTGAAAAGACCGGCTCATCAAAATTTAAATTATTTGTTACATTTCTTATAGGTGATTTGGGTTCGCTCGTGTCGCATGATATTTTAAATGTTTGCCGAGGTACTCGTGTGTATTGATGTTGCCATTTGATGTTAATTGATGCATGATCTAATTTTGTAAAGTATTTTAGCGATATTGCCATTTGTGGCATTAAATTAATTAAGGGGTTTAATGGTGCTAAAGTTTATGACACTTGAAAAATTTCAAATTATTTTCTCCTTATTGTTAATCCAGTTAACTAAGTTCAATCAACAATTAAGTTAATCAACTGATTTTTGACATTTAGCAGATATTGTTAAAATATTTTTTGTTCTGTAATCTAACGAAATGAATTTAATTATGTTTAATTGTTTAATGCAATGGTTTACTGATGAGTAAATAAAAATTGGTTATGAACTAAGACGAATCATTTAAATCTTGACGAACTTGCTAAATGCCATGTGCAATAGGGCGAAGAGATCACTCACTAACATGTAGTTAGTAAAGGAATGCACAGCTATTCATTTTTTGTAAATCCATGGGCCACAAGGCACTTTAATCAGTCTAATGAACGTGCACCAATTCCAGTTGATCTGATTAATTGGAATGTGAGGAAACCGGCTTCCGTGGGATCTGTTTGTTAAATGCCACATTTCGTCAAAGAACACGATTGATGTCAGCTTTCATTTTACGGGGTTCTTGTCAAAACTTTACGCATATCATATCTACGGAGCTTCTTCTTTACGGTAAAAATTCTTAAATTTACGGAGATCAGATATTTTAGCATATGAATTTTGGGTAGATTCGTGTGTGCCTATTATTTAAGGTGCCCTTTAGTGTACCGAATTGGAATCGTCGTGAGTGTCTGTTAACCTGGTCTGTCCGTCATCACGATGACACAAACGAAAATAAATTTTACTGTTTTCACCAAACTGCAGTTAAGGTTAAGTACAACAGGTCCAAACGAGTTGAAATTTGCTGCACAGGTACCTTATACGCCACCTTACAGTTCTACAAAATTTGACGAGGATTGGTTGATCCATGTTACCTCGAAAGGTTAACGGTCATTTTAAGGTCTTGTTAACATTACGAACAACCTTTGACATCGACGAGGAATAACTGTGCACCTTATCTACAACGTTTACAACGGTTTATTATGATTATATAGTATAGTGTCTAATGTACGATGGATTTTACAAAGAGCCTAAATGAAAACATGACTCAAAATGTTACCGTCAACAGTGCTCAGAAGAACAAGCTCTACAATCGGTGAAAGCTACCCGCCTCTTGTTTTGCTAGAAGGAACAGCACGAAGTAGAGCATATAGACACATTGGTAGCGGGTAGGTACAACTATATTGGTACGAATCATACATGTGCACTACTGCCTTGCACACAGCACAACAAGACACAAATAAATTGTTAAATGTGTGCAACAACACACAGCACAGCACATAGAATAGCCCAG
>JAHZNE010006692.1:0-15338 GCA_027744055.1 Callyntrura sp. NNG-2020
CATACGTATTATGCGTAAGTAACACAAATTCACCTGTACGCTGTAGTAGGTCCTGTTACTTTGAGGGAGTTAGAGTACACAGACTACATGTAAAATAATTATATGCGCTTGTCAAATTTTTGTGCCCATCTTGACTCTTTTCGATCCTTTCTTGAGCAACAGCATAATTCCAATAAGCTGATCACTGCACTGTGATCACTCTTCTCTCTCATCATCAACATGGTTTTAAAATCTACCTGGGTAAATGATACATAATATTTCGCATACCTTGACATAATGGGCTGTTCGTAATACCCATCGGACTACAGATTGAAACACTGATTTCTTTTAGTTATTACACATTGTAAACCGCATATTTAGGTATCTTACTGGTTTTCTCTTTCGAGCAAGGCGGCTTTTCCATGGGCCCTTTTTAAATTTGCTCGTGTCTTGCATTCAACTCTACCTGTGTGTGTGGGAGAGAGTCATCATTTTCCTTTTTTCGCTGCCTTTTCTTCTCAGCTAAATCATAGTATGTTGTGAGATTGGGATTATTTTATATTCTACAACCAGACTTTTTTTCATTCTCAGATTCTCATCGTCTTGATCGGTTTTATTCCGAGCTACATCATTTCATATCTTATCGGCATTATTATCATCATTATCATTGCCATCTTGAACAGCAGCAGCATTGCCAAAAGAGAAGAAACGTATTTTGTTGGTTTTGAAGAGGGCTTAAAAATCACGTAATTTTCGTCCATCATCATCATCGTCAACATAATCATCTTCGTTGTGGTCAAACTCCAAAATTCAAATCCAAAGATAGAACGGCTGCTGCTAAAGAAGTCTGTTTCGTTAGTTAAATCTTGCCCTACTGCTCGATCCTATATCGTTAAATCATCATTTTTTGTGTGTGGCGGACTTGTCTTTTGGGATTATCTTTGAAATTGGTGGGGGTAGCAGTGTATACAATAAAGAAAAAGTGAGAAGATACGAAAGGATGAGATGAGAGGAACAGAGGAGAAAAGAAGCGAAAAAACCTGAAAATGAGGAATCAATGATGTTGATGATGATGATGATGATCCTGATCATGAAAATGAAGATACCGGTATACCGGTGCGAAAGATGCTGTTGTTGTTATAAAATTGCAAAATGTCTCAGCACCATCATCATCAGTAGCACGACAACAAAAGGAGAAACGAAAAAGATGAGACGACAACACAACGGCAGAGCGAAAGAGACTATGAAACAGAAAGAAGTGAGATGAGAGAAACAGCATCAGAAAAATTCTCTTCTTTGAGTCGTCTATCGACATTATGAAGTTGACGGCTACCACTTACTACGGTACTGCAATTATTACATGACCATCAAAAGACAGAGAGAGAGAGAGATGATTGCAATTTTTTCGTGTTTAGTTGAGGCTGCATGTACATTGTCTGTACAGAGAGAATGTTTCGGGTCCCCTCCTCCTACTCCACCGTCTCTTATCATCATCAGTACTACTAACTTCTGCTACCGCTTCTGCTGACATGACGACTTTTTGGGATGCGATGATGAGGGGTTTTGAGTGACTCGAGGAAGGGAGAAAGAAAGACATGTTGCATTTTATTGCAGAAAATGAGAAAAAAAAGTCTTGAGGAGTAGAGTACAAGCAGCGTTTATAAAGACAAGATGATAATAATAACAATAACAATAATGATGATAAGCAGGAATAATACTGCTCCGACTGCCCCACCACTACCGACTCCATTGCTGTGACGGTGACCACTTCACTGCTGCTGACTTTTGACTTTATGATGAGTTGTGTTGCTGCTGTTGTTGTGGGATATCGTCTTGCATGCCTGTAATCATGACAATGATGCTGTGAATAATGCTGCTGCTGCTGCTGATGATGAAGATGATTTTCATCATAGAGATCACCATCTCTTGTAAAGATGATGAAAAGTTGAGGAGAAAAAAGTGTAATGACCAGGTAGACCACGATGAGAATGATTAGAGAGAGAGAGAGAGAGAGAGAAAGAGAGTGCAGCAGGCTGAGGAGAAGGAGGAGAAAAGGACAGAATGTAAGAGGGGAAAATATGTGTTTGTGTAAAATATTGATAATCATATTTAGAATGAAAACGAGTGGTGATAAACAAATGGAAAGAAACGAGAAAGTGTTGATATTGGATAGTGTGTGCATTTGATTGTTCTTGTTGCTGTGGAAGAAGCTATAGTAATCATAGGGCAGTACTAGGCAGGTCAGCATAGTATATACATAACACGAAGAGGAGGAGGAGGTGGTGGACAGCAGAAAGAAACAAAGACAAGAGGCCAAAAGAGAAATGACGACAAAAAGAATCAGATTGTCGAGTAAATTAGTAATACATGTTACACGGTAAATAATAATAATAATAATAATAATAATAATAATGTATTGTATTGAATTTCTTTCATGTTTTGAACATGCCGCCATTCCTATCTCTCTTTTGCTCTCTCACTCGAATAACGCAGTTGGAAAAGTAATAATAGGTGATGTGATAGTATTAATAACAGGTACTTGGTTTCAGTTCTCTGTGGTGGATGATGAGGAATATGACTGCGATGACGACCAGAGAGAGACGAAAAAATGAGAAGTCAGGAGAAGGAATATTATTACCATATCTAATAGTATATATCTACATATGTGTTAGAACTTGTACTGCACAAAGAAATATTTTATCAAAATGCATTTCTTAATATTTTCTGCACCTTAAAACTTTATTGTAAATTAAGATATCACCTTAGAAACGTGCAAGATCAAAAGAATGAAATGTTTAAAAAAGCATAGTCCTATATTTTGTGATTTGCTACTACAAAGATTACCGACATTTCATGTCCGGTTGTAATGAGCAGAGAGGACTGTTTTTGCAAAAACTTCATTAGACCGTTTTTGAGTCCGAATTTCATAAATCACATTTGACACACTTTGCAGAGAGAGAACCTCGTGTAATTTTGTTGGGTCGATACATACCTCTACACTCATTTTATAAAGTATTGTCATATTTGGCTCCATTTTTAATCCTGCAGTGCATTAAAATGGTTTTCAAATTGGGCGGTTTTAATTCCTATACGCATTTTAAACACTGCAAATGTCATTTAATATTAGTATGGATAACCTGTAAACATTCATTTTAAACCTTTTACAATGTTGTCTAACCTAGAACACTGTACAAAATATGTTTCTATGCTACAATAATTTTAAATATTTAATATATGGTTCTAAGATGGTCCACATTTAAATGATCAAATGCTCTAAATGATCTGTAGCTTTACAATTACATTTTAGACATTTGTAGAAAAACTTTAAATCTAATTTATTTTTTGAATTTTTTCAGCACATTTAACGTATTTAAAACATCGAAATCCATATAAAGTACAACAACCACGGTTAGAGCTTCTCGCTTCAAGCGAGAAGCAACGGACCACAAGCGTATATGTTTTGTACATTTAAGCAACTATATGTTTGTGTAGATTACGTAATTATGATAGCAAAGTTTTACATTGTACTGGTACTTGTTATTTGGCCGTTTTCCTCCGATTTCTAGTGTCATTTTGAAAATAACAGGGTATGAAACTTGGCAGATGATGATGGGAGAGTGGCAGACAGGTATTTTTTCGGGTGGTAAAATAGTAATCTTTTGTATACAGCATTACTAACAACGACTACTACTACTACTGCTCCTGCTGTTCCTTGGTCAAGTCTGGCAATTTAAGACAGGGCATGTCCGTTGCTGTTGTATGTGTAATGTACGTCCACCTTTCTTGTTGTGCAGTTATGGAGGTACATTAGTACGTATATAATATGTTATATTATGTATAACTTGCGCTGCAATCGCTTTAATGATGAAAGCAACAGAGAAAATGGCCAATGCCAATAAGTCATCATCACTGTTATCACAAGGTTGTTACAACACAACAACAGGTTGAATCGGAATTGAATGAGTGGTGGTTGCGGTTTTTAAGGGAATAGTGTGATGGCGATGATTTTCTGGTGAACAAGAGAGCAGCTTTTTTTGAAGATGACGATGACTCTAGCCCGACTACTACTGCTGCGGCAACAAAAGGGGCGACCAAATGAAACTCGATGGACCCAACATGATGACACCGTATATTCTCATTCGTAGCACAATTACTACTACATTATGCAGGCCTGCGCTTACAACACGAAGAAAGAACGGTTTTCGTGGTCGCATTATTTTCATCTCTGAGGCTTGCGTCTTTCTCTCTCTCTCTCTCATTTTTGCTTTCATCCGTTTTGTGCTCATGATTGTTGCACAAATAGTAGGTGATCAGGCAGTTGTCAGTTTTTTTTACTTGCAGTGGCATTATATACATACCCGATAAATGAATGAAATTACCAGGAAGAATTCTTTTATTGTGTAGGTTTTACAAGTCAAATAAAAACTTTATAGGTTTGTACAGTACGACCAGCAGATTCTTCTTTAGCAAATTTCAATCCACTTAGATAAAACTGAATGCATGCTTTAATTCTTATTCAACCTACCTTGCTATATGTAAATTACACGATATCTGTTTATGAATTTATTTTGATCACATTTGATGGGCTATTTTTTTTATCAATTTTGTCCCCCGTTACCCCGCTTTTAGCTGACCATGAGCGCATCTGGGAGCTCACCTGAGATATTTGTCATATATGAATGTATTGATTGGGGAAGACATAATTTCAATATTAATTACTCTTAATAATCGTGTGTACGGGTGAACATATAATGCAATATCGTAGCTGGTCCTAATAAGAGTAGCACCTTGCTCGATGTAGCTCACGTACTGTTTTTTAAAACAGCTTTTATATTTTTGAAAAGATTTTAAACGATGAACATACTACCACTTATTAGTCCTGCTGCTCAGAGTTCATGAATTATGAGTTTTGAAGATAAATTCAATTAAAAATTTTCTTGCTGACATCTGACAACTACATAAATAAATGTCTTACAGCATTTATTGTCACTGATGAACAAATTCAGAATCGAAATTGGCTGCTTTCGGATAGTGAATTGAAGGAATACACAAACACTGTTGGATACTGGGTAATCGACGACATTTGGGTAATCGACATTAATCAATCACTCCATAAACGCAAAACACAAGCAAGCAAAAGCTAAGACCCTGAATGACTTTAAACCAACCATAAACATCTCTCCCATAAAACTGGTATGTTCCTCGGTAGAGAGAGCCGTCGGTCAGTTTCGGAATTCTGAGCAGGACAGGATTAGCATGCGAATCCCTCTCGCCACCATCAACTGATAGGTAGTTATTATATATCTAATTGATCTCCCGCATCGGATATGATAATATAATATTACCTACCGACTTCAAAAGGATGCAGACAAGAAGCAGGACAAGAACTAAGCGAGAAAGCGTCTTGGTAAGTCAGTGGACGTTTTTCTATTGTATGCAATTGTTAACTGCAAGTGCTCAATAAGTTAAAAAGAAATATTATGTATGTATAACAATGCAGTTGCTTGGTTGCCTTTTTCATCATTATCATCAGAAAAGGTTGCATTGCAACAGTGGCATCATTATCTATCTCTATACCGTCTGCATCAAGTCAACTTTGTTCGTTATCCCTTTAACACTACTTCTCGCTCCGATCCTTCTGCTAACACTAAACTACTATTATTTCGAATTCAATCAAATCGAATGTGGCGATGACGATTTCCACTTTTGTATCTGGCATGATATAGGTAGGCAAGTAATAACAATAACTAGAAAATTGTAAACCCTGAAGTGTAACTACCGAAAGATCCAACAGAATAAAAAGGAATAATGATTATGATTAGTATCTAACGTGCAACAGTGCGCTTTCGATTGATATACCATATAATACAAAAGGTATGCTGCGATGTTAAAAAAATAATTTTAACGGTCATTAACGGTTGTAGTGGTAGTCCCGACTTAAAGTGTCAATCAATAACTAAATTTGGAATAAATCTGTCCAGTAGTTCCTGCGCATGTGGGCAATAATATTCGTAGTCACCCAGTCATATACACCTTCGAATACGCTAAAAACCTTTTGAATTCTTATATTAATTTACTTCATAAGTCACTGACTCGATTGCCGAAAACTTCATCTCAATTGATCAAAGTTATGAGTTATGGTGGAAACAGTAATTGACATATCGCTCTGGAGGTCATGGGCCAACCACTTCTTGTCAAACTTTGTAAAACGTTAAAATTGTAGATGGGGTATACGTATATCTACCAACTTTATGATTCATTTGAATGTGTCTTATATGTTGCTACCTTTCATCTGCCCTTGAGAGCATATCGACAGACAGACAGACAACATCGTAATCATATGAAATACCTTTGATCTCTACACACTTTCGTAAAGTTAATAATAATATTCCGGTCTTATCTCCCCAATAGCGAGGACAACCACTGCACTACACAGCATAACTACATGTAGGCATTTAGGTTCTGTTTTTGCCGAAATAGTGGTTCGGATCAATTTTTTCTCTCCCTTCTTAATTCTTCCCTTTACTTACTTATTTGACTGACTGACTGGACTGCGTCGTTGATAATACCAATGCAATTTTAATGGATGGTAATGACGATGATGATGTGGTTGGTGGTAGAGAAGATAAAGTATACGACGCAAAGCTGTTTTCTTTGTTGGATTACGTATTTAGTCTAGTCAGTGCTTTTAAAGTAAAAAAAGAGGAGAGGAAGAGAGCGAGAGAGAAGAAATCGATCAGGGGAGACCTGTTCCTCATCATCACCAGCCAATCCATCCATCTATCCTATTCTCTTTTTTTACTTATCTGCCAATTGACAGGTGAGGCTTGTTTTGGTGGTATAGACTCTCTTTTGTAATGCTAGTCCTCCTGACGATCGAAAGTAGTAAAGGAGTTAGTTTTATAAATGGAAAACCAGAGGAAAGATATAAAAAACGCTAAACAAATCTCCTCTTTCATTCTGCTGAGCAAATTATGTAACGCAGGCATGCATGGATGCTTGGCTGAGAGGGGGAACGACTATTGATATTTTTTTAAAGAAAATAATGTAGGTACACAAAGGTAACGTTCATTGTCATGGTAACAAGAGAAAAAAATCTGTTTTAATTGTTTCGTGAATACTTTTTTGTGTCTAGGTTTGCACCTTCAGTTCACTCCCATTCACTTCATTCCATTTGCATATTATTACCGAGAGAAAAAAAAACAACAGACCCAAGAAGAATTTGACTGCAAAGTAAAAACTCGTAGGCAAAAAAAAGCGGAGAACGAGAAAATGCCAGCCTGTCACACACATGGCAAATATATATGCATATGTCGACGAAAAAGATAGTAGCGGTCACCTTCTCTACACGATGATGATCAGGATCAGTTCATCTTTTTTTTATTAGTTATCATTTTCCATATATTTAACTTAACCATCATCATAATATGTCAAAAGTGGCAGTAGTCGCAGTAGTCAGAGAAATTATAATACCACCGCCACACTCAAATCCAAAATACGTACAAACACGCACACTCACACATACACGTACCCGTTGACTACCTACTACCTTGCTGTATGTTTTCGGTATCGTCATGATACGACGACGACGGGGATGATGATGATGATGATGATGTTATGCACAAAATAAAGGCAGGTTACACAATAAATACCTGTGTATACCTATTTACGTTTGCTTACCTGCTCACATAATAGCATTCATTACTTATTACAAACATTTTTATACTACAAGCTTTTTCCATTATAATCTTGTCTCATTTTTTTCAAACCCCGAATCTCCGATCCTCCTTCTCATCAGCATCATCGTCATCAACAAAGTCCTCGTCGTCAGTCTCAGTAGTAGTAGTAGTAGCAACTGAGTAAAGAAAGAGACGATCATTCGTCGTTGATGAGATGAGTATTTTGCTGCTGTTTGGTCTTCCTTCCTACTTGACTAGCGTTTCTTCTTAAAGTTGATTCCTCTCTTTACGCTCTTTCAGCAATCTGTCTGATCCACTGAAGTTGGGCTCAAAACACTCATCTCATCATTGTCATGTGTGTGAGCTTGCAGGTCTCGTTTACCTTCTTACCAGGTTGCTTTTGTATTAAAACATTCTTATCATCAGCAGATTGCTGCATTATTGTTGGCCTGCATCTTTGCTGTTTTAGTGCCTTTTAGCATAAATGAGGAATATTTCGTGATTTCGTGAAGGAAATGAATAAATACGCAGCCAACGCAGCTCCTTTCGGATCTCAGCAGAATAAGAAAAAGTTCTCATGATGATCAATGATCAGACTGATTCTGTCAAATGCCAATGCCATTCCACCGCCTCTCTCACCACTACTACCACTGTAGTAGAAATGTGTGGTGGTGACCATACAACTATAAGCGTAGATCTTGGAGTTCTTTTTAACTACAGCCTACACGTACCAGAATTTACATTACTTTTGTGTATCATCTTATCAGACTGTCATGTATGTATGAAGTATAGACTTGAAATGGTCATTGTTTCAAAGTGTTTTTATTTCTTGTTCTTCATCATCATGAAAAGACAGCAGAGAGAGAGAGAGAGTAAGGCTTGCAATGGCAACAATAAATTTAGGAATGGGGATGCCGTTGTGTACATGCCTTAAAATGCGTGGCTGGTAGAAACACAAGCAGAATAAGAGAAACTTTTGAGATCATCTGAATTTGCTTGATGCCGGTGGTAAAGTGATACCAAAAAACAAACCAACAGAGCAACAATAAGCAGCAAGACCAGCCACAGCGCAGCAAAAGG
This sequence comes from Callyntrura sp. NNG-2020, assembly GCA_027744055.1. Lineage (NCBI taxonomy): Eukaryota > Metazoa > Arthropoda > Collembola > Entomobryomorpha > Paronellidae > Callyntrura > Callyntrura sp. NNG-2020. The sequence goes on from JAHZNE010006692.1 coordinate 8,739, forward strand.
TAAAAACTAAGGAGAAAAATGTAACCAGGTTTACAAAACGCGAAAGATTATCGTCGTTGTCCGGTCTACAGATCGTAGTGGCTATGTGAATCTCTCTATTCTAATTTAGCCAGCAAGTCAAGCTGCATGAAGCAAAGCAGACGAAGAATGGGAAAGGTGAAGAACAACAGCGTTCTCTACAAAATAATTACCGATATAATAGCCAGAGAGAAACAGGCTATCCAATAATGCCAGTGTAAGCTGGCTGGTCTTATGTCCTCTCTGACTACATGGACAGGTACAACGACAGGCAGGTTCATGATGAAACATTTTCGTATGAATGCTCGTCTACAAAATTGAAGCCGGAGTCCTGTCAGTGCACTTGGTCATCGGGATTGCTGAGTTGCTGTACTGAGGTGGTTGTTGACTACTCTGCTTCTTATGATGATGAGCAGCAAACATGTTCAAGATAAGCAGAAAGGGGATGGTAATGGTAATAATAATGGGGGAAAAGGCACATTTAGATTCATTTATTTTCTCTCTTTCTCAATTTAAGTCAACCAAACTTGACTTTTTTTCTTGTCCTGCTTTACTGGAGGAATGCTGCATTACTTTGTGTAGATAGTGTTGCTCTTATTATTGTTGATTGATACTTGGTAAATTACCAGGTTTTGTCAAGGTTCGTAGATGCCGGCATCAACATTTCATTCCCCTCGTCTTCCATAGAGGTAAATAGACACCCCCTTTGAAGATACAAGCTTCCCCTTTTATCGTCATTTGTACGACAAGATGTGTGAACAGCTCCTTAAAAATTTGCATAATATGTTTATACATTATCATCATCCCAGCAATGCAGCTTGTTTCTAACCAAAAAGCTCTCTACATTGTAAAGAAGGCTCCAAAACCCTCAAGAAACCGACAAGACAAAGTTAAGGAGAGAATGACCGACCAAAAGCACACTATTATTATAACGACGGTGATTACTACCAGCCAGTTCTATCATTAACGATATACAAAAACGCGATCTTAATACACACATGTACATATTTACACTCGCCACGTATAGCCCATATGCAAGTGAGGTAAATAAGTTACCTGAAAAATAAATGCTCTTGATCCATCTCCTCTGCACCTTCTATATACACCTTTGCTTTTCTTCCTTTCCATCCATTTAGCTGGTAGCCACCTGAAAAGGAGCAAAAAGGGACAGACACGGACTGTAGAAAAACGAGAGATGAACGAGAAAAACATTTTTCTTGATTTCTTTTCTGTTTCTTTTTTCTTCATCATCGTCGTCGTCGTCGTCGCTCTTTAATATTCCTTCAAACCATGTAATCATCATCATCATCATCATCGCCACCACCACCATGCATGGCATTCTTTTTTCTTTTGCTGGCTGCTCATCGCTTGACTCCCTGACTGTTACACATATTACACTGTGTATTCTTCGTTTCCTCTCAAAATGAACTTGCCATCTTTTTGTGTACAACCCCGACTACCACTTTAACAATTCTACCTGCTCGCTTATTATTACGTAGGTATCTACCCGTAAAAAGCTCGCTCGTTGTTTTGTCTTCATACTCAGAAACGTATAAAAGTAACAATGCTTAATTGTCTTGCTTGCTGCTGCTGCTGCTGCTGCTGCAGCCACACATTCTCCAAAAAGCGTTCTCTTATATAAGCATTTTATACAAGTAATCTGGGGTCGTGTCTCTCCACTTTTCTACCTACATTCTCCATATTCTTCGTTTCTAATTCTTCATCTTGCATTGCGCTTGCTGTACACACGGTGAAACCTTCTTCAGCATCAACATTCCTCCTTCTTTTTCTTATTCGTTTCATTTTTTCAAGCTTTATCCATGAACAAAAAATATGAAACAGAGTCTGCAACATTACAGTGCATTATCATCACACAACAGCCAACAACATGAACAGGTAGGGTGACGAGAGTAGAGGACCAAGTAATCTTGTCAATAAAAAAAATAAAAGATTTCTTGGTGATTTTTTGTTCTTTCCGTATTACCTTATCACTGCAATGCATAACCTGACATTACAACATACCATAATATACCAGTTTGTTGTTATCGGGAACGCACGTACATTACATACAGAGAGGGATGGTTTTTCAAAGGAGAGAGAACGTGCACTTGTTGTAGGTATACTGTGAGGTAACAGCATCATCTCTGTAGATGGGAGCTTCTTTCAGTCTCATTGTCATCCTCTTTTCTCAGGTGAGCAGAGAGCAGCCACACAATAATACAGCGCCACATACTAACCGGGGGAGAGAAGGCAGTGCAGAGGGATGAAATATGCTGGGTAAAATGGATTTATATACTCTGTGTGTGTTAACCAAATGCACTCACGTAAAATTCAAAATACTTTGAGGTTCCATTAAAACTGACGACGACAATCAAGACGAAAGCGGAGGAATATGAGGATGATGATACGTAATAATAATAATGATGATGATAATACACGAAAAGGTATGATCATCATCACCATCGCCATTCCTGGGTCCATTTCTCTACCTATTCTACGATAGGAGAAATACCTAGATGTTTCAAACTTTTTCTTCATGATCATCACAACGATGCACATGTTTGGTAGGTACACATAAATATGCTTGGCTGCATAGATACATACGTGCCTTCGTATCGATGGTGATAATGCCTGCATACGGTAACAATAATACAGGCGAGGTAATTGGCATCATCCTCTTCTGCCATCTGGGATACATTGTATGCACGCCCATTCTATGAAATGTGTGTGTGTACAGGTAAGTACGCTCCTCAGCAAAGAAGTTGCTGTAGTCAGTCGTAGGAAGAACTATGTACTCTTTACAGGAAGATTATTATTAGTTTTTCTTCAGAGTTCTCAAGTCGAAGAACACTGCAGAGAGAAAAAAGAGTGAGTAAATGAGCGGTGGCAGTAGTGGTGGTACCAGTGTTGAGAATGTTGACTGACAGGTAAAAGTAAAAAGAGCGGAGACCAGACCAGACCAGCACCATCTTCATCATCACCATCATCCCCCATCGCCGCATATTATCCCAAATATCCCAATATGCAAGGCATCTCTTTCCAACCTCATCAACAAGTGGTGGTGGTGGTCGTCGTCGTCGTCGGTCGTCTTCTCTTCTTTGGTTCATGTGGTAGTAGTCGTCGTCGTCGTCGTACGTAGTTTTCTTCGTCTTCTCGTGAAATCGAAAAGGGCCACGGTTTGATAGCCCCACTAACTGAAATGCAACAGCAGCAGTATTATATATGTGGATGATGATGATTCTGCGGAATGATAATGATGATTATTCTTCTGGCTTACCTGCTTTTATCATCATCGTCGTCGTCCCTCTCTGCCTGCGTATGTAAAAAAAGTATATAAATTGTTGGTTGGGGTGCTATTTTGCTGCTGCTGGTGGTGCTGTGGTTGATGCAGCTTCTCTAATGTTGTCTTATTGTTGACTGTAGCTGCATTGTTGTTACCACGACAGGACCAAGATGTTGATTGTATGTGTATATGTGAAGATGCATGGCAGTAGTCACAGTCAGTCCGTCAGAGCTAGAGCCAAAGTCAGTTTGTGAACTTGTTCGTCGTCTGTCTTCGTCTCTGTCTTTCACTCCACCTCTCTCCCTGTTTAGTTAGATACTGGCAGACATACAACAGCACGTTATATATACCTGACTTTTATACATTTTGTTGGGCTCTCGATCGTGCATACTTTTTTATTTTTACTACGATTATCACCAGCATTACTATAATTTTTTCGGTTGTATTAAGACTTCTTGAGGTCTCGGTGTATCTGCCTGCTTTGTAGAAATAACAGTTTAGGAAGGAGCAGCAGCCGAGTCACAACAACAATACACGGGGTTGGCTATACACCTTTAATACCCCTACAATTTGGTTGGTTTTAGACGGCGACATCAACAACGGTTAAATAGCTAGCTAACCCATATATACGTTGGTCTTAAGGTACGATACAAGTGACCAGGTGGAGAAGGAGGTAGCAGCTCCTTACCTTTTTCCACTTTTAAGGCAGCCAGGTAACCGAGAGGAAAAAGGAAGAAAACAGAGGAACGTCTGTAAAGTATGGATTAGAGCGGTGCTGCTGCCTGACATAGATAGGCATTATGGCAGTAATGTGGTCTTTTAAAGGAAGGCAGTTTTATTAGCACTTGATGGGGATGACGAAGAAGAGGAAGGGATGATGATATGAAACCCTTTTTGGAATGAGCACCACCACAGTAAAAGTAGATGTGTGTGTGTATGAGTGTGTAGAGTAATGAGTAATAGGAGAATAGGGATTAGAGAGAACCCTTGTGTTTTACTCGCAATTTGGTGGTGGAGTTCATTGGACATGTGAGAGAGAAGATGATGTTGTTGCACTGTGAGCTCTCGCTGGAAAGTGAACGCTGGTGACGGAACAGAACGGTGACACTGGCGAAGGCAGAGAAAAGTGTGTGTTTGTGCGTGTTGCAGTGCGTTTTTGTGTGCATGTGCTTCTGCGGAAAATAATTTTGTGTCCGGGGCTGAACTTTGAGCCGATTTCCAACGCCGGTTCCATTTCTGAAGAAACGTCAATATACATATGAGCGTGTTATTGGAGACCCTGACAATAAAGGGGATGTAAAGATGGCAAGAATTATTGTAGTGACTTCGGTGAGGTGGAAGAGGTGAACAATATTGTGTGCGCACAGAATTGGAACGTGTATTAACACTGAAGTTGAGTGACGTTAATTGAATTGTGGAGAACCGTAAATTCCCGGGAAACACTTTGGCCCCGTAACCATCCGAATTTAAAAGTGGGGAGGTTGTCCTGTAGACAAGTTAACAAGTTAGTTTTAATGAAAATTTTCCACGCTAGAATTATCCACCACAACAGCCCCACGAGTCTATATGATGTGAAACTTCATTTGTTCCCGTTTATGCGTCATCATGGAAATATCCGCCCTTGGAAAGACAAGAAACTCGTTGTTTCCACATCGTACAGATGACAGCTACAGTAGTAGTAAGGCAGCCTCAAGTCAAAAATTGTGTACGCTGAACAAATTATTGTACTTAACGAACATCGTCTCTCTACCTGAGGAATGTCAGGAGAATGGTGACATTGACAAGAGGATCAATGTTGAGTCTTATTTGGATTCGTGCGGATGAAAAAAGGAACTGTTTACTATTACTTGTGTCATTAAAATAAATTCTAAAGAGAACAATACTCTTAAGCCTCTTGTCCTTTCCTTGTGCCATTATGCCGTTGGAGCAGTTTTGATTTTACACCGTGCATTAAAATGCAAAAACGTTAATAAATTATGTATGAAAGTGCCCAAAAGAAGTCTGACAAGTGAATAAAAGTGCAGTGAAATTTGTTAACCCAGTGACAAAAATTGTGTATAATACAAAGCGAGCCTTTTCGGAAGGATTTTTCTAATTTTTTCCTTTCCAAGGAAATTCAGGTAAGCCAGAAGGATTTTTTTCTTCCTCGTTTTACACACCAATACAATAACTTGCGCGCGCGTACGACGAACTTACCGATCGACTATTCTTACTGACATTGACAAAATGATTATTCATGAATAGCACACCTTCTTGCAATTGCCGGCGATATTTGCAATCATCTACCACTTTCTTCTTCTAAAAAAGGAATGTCAATAATTAAAAATGTACAAATATTGCACAGGATAGCACATCAAGTGACGGTTATTGTATTGATGTTGCACCTAACTACATTTTAGACGTTCCCTAAATTTCTTGTATTTTTGCTCACTTCCCAACCAATCGTAATTAGCTTCTCAGGTATCCATTACATTTATTGAAACCGTAACGAATATCCCCTTTATCCATATATATATAAGAGTAGGTATGTTGTTACGCATAAAACCACTAAAATGAAATTTCCCCTTTTACTTTTTATTGGCATGACAACCAGCGGTTGACAGTCAATCGGCCAATTGCCGTTCCACTTACACTCCCAGTAATGCTCATAATAAAGCGTCAAACGTCAATACTGATTTTTTCTGACGTGCCAATCATCATCGCCATCATCCCACCACCCCTCAACGCCACAGTCCCAAAACAAACAACAAAAAGACTCTTTCTCCTTTTCCCTAATGAGAAACTTAATTAAGCGCATTAAAGATTTAATTAAAAAAGTACATATTACACAGCTGTAAGTGATCGTATTATTTTTTTATATTTCCTTTTCCCTAAAATGTAGTAATTAATTACCTATTTTCTTTAATTGAAAAAATGCCCAAGACAAGGCTCAAGGCAACGACGATGACGACGACGACGACGGCGATAATGATGGTGGTATGGTAATAGAGACAGACAGGCAGGCAGGATTAAGAAAGTTTCATATTTGTAAAATATGTACCAAGTCGTTATAAAAAGCAAGAAAGAGAGGGAGAGAAATGACAGTGCGACTACCTACCTTTTAAATAGGTGTATATTATTATTATTATTTTATTATTGTATATTAGAAAAATGGAGAGGCAGAGGGAGAGACAGTTTTTTTTGTTTGGCTACGGCTACATTCTTCCTTCAGCAATATGAGTAGGATGTTATATTATATTTTTTCGCAACATAAAAAATAAAGCCAGTGGCATCGTCGTCGTCATCATCATCGTCGTCAT